>JABUQX010090176.1:32500-45360 GCA_015478945.1 Trachelipus rathkii | reverse complement strand
TTGGACATAATGCGCGCTATCCAACACTAGGGAACAGTGCTAGTTTGAGGCATAGAGAATATATTTGAACGAGGGGTGGGGTCAGCACGGAAGCAGACTTCCTCAAAACTCGGAGAGGAATGAAATGCCATCCGGGACACCCGCCTTCCAAACGTTCATAGATTTCAGGAGCTCATGCAACCGATCAAATGAAATTACAGGTAAAGGCATAGAACACCTTAGAGAGGAGGAGGAAGAGGAATACCAGAATCGTCCGGGGTTGAATTAGAGGAAAATAAGAGGCCAAAGAGATGATTGGCGAATTTTCAGTTGGAGTATTAACAATCAGAATCATCAGAGCGATAAGAGGAGAAAAGGATGATTTACAGAAGATTATTAGAGATGTTTTGGCAGAGGCCAGAAATTTGTTAGTTAGGAGAACAAGAAGGTACCAGCGCATTTTTCGTTAATGAAAGTCCGCTTTGCTCGTCGAAGAGTTCCTGCAACGATTTCTAGCTGAATGAAAAATTGGCAAGGGTGATAGGGAGACGAGAATTTTTCCACACCGATAAGTATTGTCTCTAGCCTGAATGGACAGGGAACAAGCACGATCGAACCATGGAATTTGAGGAGAAAGATTTAATCGAAGAAGGGAATGAACCTGCTCATTCCTTCGGTGATCACGGCTCCCCACTTTATCGGCAGAATCTGAAGCGTCTGAAGAGTCAAAGCAGTCACTTTCAATTATATTTAGCGTAGAAGCAACGCAATGCCCCCAATCAGGCCCGATCAAAGTGTCAGAAAAACCGCATAGGGCAGGATGGAGATGTTGGAGAGAAAGTATTAAAATTAAGTGATGGCTTTCAGCGTTCGAGGTCTACTGGTGATATACTTTCCTATTTACTAACCGATTTATGGTTTTTCCGCCCTATAGGAACTACAGGGAGACTTGCTGTGGCGCGACATATCCAAAGCATTTGACCGGGAATGACACGTCACTCCTCTCCAAGCTCCCCTCCTTTGGGTTTCCTCCTTCTCTTTGCTCACTTTTATGTCTAGCTTTTCTTTCAAGTCGCTCAATAACGGCTGTGGTTGATGGAGCGACATCTGTCTTCTTTTTCTGTTAATAGTGGTGTTCCTCAGGGGTTCTGTCTTACCTCCTACTTTATTCTTACTTTTCATTATTGATCTTCTCAACCTGCACATCTAACTCTATCCACTCATATGCCGATGACTCGACCCTTCATTCTCAACTCATTTCAATTCTGCTCCCTCTTTCTTTTCTAGATTGACCTCTCGTCTTAATCTTCCGGATTCTATTCTCGCCTGATTGGATAGGAAATTTCCGATTGGGTCGTCTCAACCTTGTGAAATTCAATTCTTTAAAAACTCACTTCTACAAATCTCCCTCTCTAAAACACCTTCTAACTTTCCTATCTCTCTTCGACGGTTCTTTCGTCTCTCCTGTTGACAATATAAACATACTTGGCCTTAACATAAACAAAAAAAATGTCTTGGACACCTCACATCACAACGGTTGCTAGGGCGCCTCATAAGAAACTGGGAGTTCTGTTTAGACTGCGAGATCTTGTTTCCTCTTCTTACAGTTTACTCCCAGCTAATTACAACGGGTCTCAATCCGCCCTTGTATGGAGTACATTTCCTCATATCTGGGGAGCGCTCATTGGTTTCACCCGAGCTTTTGGAGAGGCAGTCGAGTTCCAAAAAGCCAAAACGGCTATTAAAACTGTTCTGTACCTTTCCAGTTCACTTGACCCTCTATCTTTGCGGCGCGATGTGGTGCTTTAATCTCTTTCTAATAGGTACCGCACGGCAGTGTTCGAGGGCGAGCTTATTGCCACTCGCGACCACCACCTTTACGACGCCTCGTAGCACAAGGGGTTGCTGTGTCTGCGCACGAGTTTTGTGTTGATGTAGGTAACTCAGGCTTGTTCGTTGCGGTGCTTCCTTCTTTCCTGCCACATTGTTCTGCTGGAATTCTGCTTCCATCTCCTAAAATGTGTTTCCTGCTGAATATTAATCCTCCCTCACTTTAAAGCCGAGCGACGCTGTCATCTGCGATCAATTTACGACTAGTGGATGAATTTAGCTTGCAAACACCCCCTCCTGAATAGGGCTCTGCCCGTGAGTGGTGGTGACAACTGTAAAAAAAAAAATATAAGATTGTTGTGGTCAGATTTACCAATAGGAGCGAAGGTGGTTATTATAGAGAGAAGGACTAGTGGACTGAAACATAGGTGTGTGTCAAGAATCGGTTGGACGATCCTTAATGTCGTGACATAGTTATTAATCAGATTGCTCCAGACTTCGTTAGAGAAAATACCGAATGATTCGGCTTCTCCAACCTAAACAAATACAAAGAGAGGAACCCACAATCAGTTTTGTGTACATGTTTGAAATCCAACCCAAAATAGAGGACCTCACAAGTATATTGGATGAGAAGATATAACAGTTCTCGTGAGGAAGTAGACTAAGGTAATCAAACAAAAAAGACGCTTGGACAAACTAGTCTTTAGGAAGAAAGCAGTAGCAAGAACATAAAGAATATTGTAGTAGAAAAAAGAAAGATTTTAAGACACAGAACATCGAAGTTAGGAGATTCGAGATTCGAGATTTCTCGAGACGTGTTATAGAATGTCCTTCCTATATTTACCAAAGGCAATAACTCCCACCCTTCAAACGGAAATATAAATAAGTTAGTTGAATAATATTAAACGAGATGAAGGATGAAAATTCTTAGCCATCTGGGTCTCAGACCAAGGAGCATAAAATTAGCGTTAGGAGTTAGAGACGGTAGATTCCAATGGATGCAGAGTAAGAGTGGCCAAGCCATTGATGTTAGGGTAAAGTCAAAGAAAGGCACGCACTGTTGCCCAACCATCTGCTATAACAACAGGCACACGCAAACGCACACGCACCACGCACACGCAATCAAAAAAAAAAAAGAAAAAAAAAAAGACAGAAACAAATAGACAAAAACCAAAGAGAAATGAGGAAATTTATTCGTACGCTAAAAACCTAAATTTGTTTAAAACGATTTAAACCCTTATTTTACAGCAAATATCTTAAAATCATGAATAATCCAGAAGTTAAAAACACTCCACGCACTTTCCACCGCTCTCACAAAATTGCGTACAAAAAAAAAAAAAATACTAAAATTGATCAACTAAAAAAGTAGATAAATCTGTCTAAATTATAATAATGGCCGTCCAAATAGGTAAATTTTGCGCTAAAGACCAAGTTGGAGAAACGCTAAAAATCTAAGTTAAAAAGGAAATCGAGGAAAAAAAAACATAACTTGGGTAATAGCTATCTATATCGAACTAGATTTATATTATTGAATCAAAAGTTTCTCATAATTTATCTCGAACCCCAAAAAAGTAGAAGAATATCAGGACTACAGTATTCGGCCCATTTAAACCGATCACGATACCGAATACACAACACAGATACCATTCAAAAATGGCCGATACTACCGATACCGATACCGATACCGATACTATCGGTACATCCCTAATATTAACGTTAATCTTACATTGACACAGTAACATTTATCAAAAAATGTGTCATAACCATACCCAACCCTCATAATACCTAACGAAAAGACGAATAAAGTAAAGTTTTTTAGGCTTATCTCTTTTTAGACTCCGCCTCCTTTCAGAAAATACCAACTCTAAACATGAAAAATGATTTTATGCTTTAACCATCTGCATAAAGTGATGCAATACTTATTATATTTGACCCTCTGGCAGGATATACTAGCAATGTAGCAGTCGCCATTCGGTTTACGATTTAATATAAATGACACGTCGTTGGGAATAACGAAACTCCTCGTGAAGATATCAACAACAAGCGTAGAGATGCGGGGAGATGTCATCGTATCAACACTGAGAAAAACTATCCTACTGAAGAAAATAGTATATAAACATCCTTTAAATGTAATGAGATTCTTTCTTTCAACCAATCAGAAGAAAGTAAACAAGAATACGACGTACGAATGAACCATATCAGTTCAAAAGGGTATATACAACTAACAACAACAACCAACAACAACACCAATAACATTGTACAAGAGATAAGTTCTTTAGATACTAACCAACGAATATTATTGCTAACCTAACATTGTTTTCACATTAAAAAAAAAGCTAACATAGCATTACCAGAACTAAGAAAATAATGCACAACGACGAATCTAACACAACTTAAGCACGAATAAACTGTTAACATTAACAAAGTTCCACACTTAACACCTGTGAAGTAACTGACATTGCATACAAAACGTAACCTATTCATACTTTTACCAAACATATCTCTAACATATTAACGTTAATTTTACATTGACACAGTAATATTTAACAAGAATTTATTATAACCTTGTTTAATTATCATACAGAGCAGCGAAAGTATGCTAACGTAACAAAGTTTCCACATTAATAAAAGCTAACATAACATAACCTGAACTAAGAATATGATGTACAACGACAAACCTAACACCCCTTACGTGGCGAATAAACCACTAACATTTAGCACAAACTTCTGCACATAACAGCAATAAAGTACCTAACACATCGTTGCAAAACGTAACCTATTCCCACTTTTTCAAGCATATCTCTTAACATATCAATGTTAATTTTCACATTAACATCGTAATATTTAACAAAAAGTTAGCATAAAAAACCTGTCTAATCATCATAGCTGACAAAGAATATAATGCTGACGTAAAACAGATGTTTTACATCCAACTTCGTAACATTAACAAAAAATCAATCAATACCTTCGTCTAATATCAATAATTCCCCAGCGAATTAATTGCCAAAACCTAACAAGTTTTAAACCAACATAAAAATAACAAAATTTTATCCTAACATAACATAAAATAAGTTCTTTGAGTAAAATATCACAGAAAACGTAAAATTTAACTGGATTTAAAGCAGTAAATCCAGTAAATCAGTAAAATCAAACCCCTCCATTCCGTGCAGTCCCCTACCCGTCCCACCCACTTGTGACTATTGAAGCTATTTGATTCAAAGTCATATTTCAAGTATTCATTTTGGACAAACAATAACATAAAAAATTATGTTCTCATATATACTAACCTACAATATATGCTTAACGTGCAACAAATAGCAACCAATAAAGCTAACAAATCATAACGCGCACTAAGAATATAATTGTACAAATTCGCAAACCTAACATACATAGTCGTGATGAATAACAGCTAACATCCTGAAAAATCCCTACTTATCAAAGATAAAGTAGCTAACAGGTCATACATACCGAATGTTCCTACTTCGTGTCATGGAAATGGAAAAACAGGAACCAAAGCCTATTATCTTTAACAAAATCCTTAAACAAAGTACCAATCTATCAAAGATGCCACCATCTTGAACTATGAATTGACACTATCTTCATCAAAGTGTCACTCGTTTCGAGTATAACATCATTTGACCTATGAATAAACGTAGACATTAGCAAAAGTCTAGGGCAAACCCCTAACATTATTCAACAAAAACTTAACCTAGGCTCACGTTTCTAACACATCATCGTCAGTTAACACAGTAATATCTTACAAAAACTCATCATTTCTCATAACAAATCATGTTATTTCCACATTCTCATATTAATATTTAACATAACGTAATCTAACTTACGAATAAACAGGTTTTTCATTAACCAAGAGTATCTAAAGCAACACATTACCTTCCGAGAGAAAACCCAGGGGGAATGCGCCCCTTGAAAGGGTGTGAATCCTGCGAGGGGGGATCACCCCGAAGGGGTGTAAGCGGGCTTAAGGCCTCAGCCTTGGGTTTTCTCTCGGAAGGTAATGTGTTGCTTTAGATACTCTTGGTTAATGAAAACTGTTTATTTCGTAAGTTAGATACGTTATGTTAAATATTACTATGACAATGGGGTGAAAAATAACACTAATTTGTTAGAGAAATGATGAGTTTTTGTAAGATATTACTGTGTTAACTGACGATGATGTGTTAGAAACGTGAGCCTAGGTTAAGTTTTGTTGATTAATGTTAGGTTTGCCCTAGGACTTTTGCTAATCGTCTCGTTTATTCATAGTTCAAAAGATGTTATACTCGAAACGAGTTACACTTTGATGAAGTGTCAATTCATAGTCCAAGATGGTGGCATCTTTGATAGATTGTCACTTTGTTAAGGGATTTTGTTAAAATACGGCCTTTACCTGTTTGCTAATTGCTCGAAAAGGGGAACATATCGATATTGTATGACCTGTTAGCTACTTTCCTTGATCAGTAGGGCAAAATTTTTTTCAGGATGGAGTGTTAGGCTGATTATTTCATACGCTATGATGTTAGCGTTTGCATATTGTACAATATATTCTTAGTCGCGGTTATGATTTGTTACTTTATTGGTGCTAAAACTTTGTTGGTTAAGCATATATCGTAGGTTAGTTATATAAAGAACATATTTTTTATGTTTATGTTTGTCCAAAAATGATAAACTTGAAGATATTGACTTGAATCATAGCTCAATAGATCAACAAGTGGGTGGCCCGACGGGGTAGGGACTGCACGGATGGAGGGGTTTGATGTAGCTGGATTTACTGATTTACTGCCTTATAAAAGCTAGTAAAATTATATTACGTTTTACTGGGATATTTTACTCAAAGAACTTATGTTTTATGTATGTAGTGATAAATTGTATTTTGTTTGTTTGGTTTAAAACTTTGTAGGTTTTGCAATTTTTCGCTTGGGCGCTTATGATATTAACCGAGGTTATGCACTGAATTATTTTCGTTTAAATGTTACGAAGTTGATGTAAAACAGATCTGTTACGTCAGGCATTATATTCTTTGTTTCAAGATATGATGATTAGTACAGGTTGATGCTAAACTTTGTTTAAATATTACGATGTTAATGTAAAATTAGCATTTATATGTTAAAGATATGCTTGAAAAAGTTAATGTGTCTAGTTACGTTTGCACGAGTGTGTTAGTAACTTTATTAGCTGTTATGTGCATAAGTTTAGTTTAATGTTAAGTGGTTTATTCGCCACGTAAGGCGGTGTTAGGTTTGTCGTTGTACATCATATTCTTAGTTCAGTTTATATGTTAGCTTTTATTAATGTGGAAACCTTGTTACGTTAGCATACTTTCGCTGCTCTGTATGATAATTAAACATAGTTATGATAAATTCTTTGTTAAATATTACGAATGGGTCAATGTAAAATTAACGTTTAATATGTTAGAGATATGTTTGGTAAAAAGTATGAATAGGTTACGTTTTTTGTATGCAATGTCAGTTACTTCACAGTGTTAAGTGTGGAACTTGTTAATGTTAACAGTTTATCGTGCTTAAGTTGTGTTAGATTCGTCGTTGTGCATATTTTCTTAGTTCTGGTAATGCTAGGTTAGCTCTTTATTAATGTGAAAAACAATGTTACGTTAGCATTATATTCGTTGGTTAGTATCTAAAGAAATTATCTTTGTACTATGTTATTGTTGTTGTTGTTGTTGTCGAACGAGAATTTATATCCCTTTTGAACGATATGGTTCATTCCTTACGTCCGTATCTTGTTTACTTCTATCTGACTTGGTTGAAGAAAGAATCTCATACATTTTAAGTGTTTATATTTACTAATTTTCTTCAGTAGGATAGTTTTTCTCAGTGTGATTACGAATGACATACTCCCTCGCATCTCTACGCTTGTTGTTGATCTCTTCACGAGGAGTTTCGTTATTCCCAACGAAACATGCAACTTTATATTAAATACCGATAACACGAAACAATGGCGACTGCTAACAATGCTAACAGACAATATCCTGCCAGAGGTAAATATTAATAAGTATTGCATCACTTTATGCAGATGGTTAAAGCATAAAATCATTTATTCCATGTTTAGAGTTGGTATTTTCTGAAAGGAGGTTGAGTCTAAAAGAGATAAGCCTAAAAAAACTTTACTTTATTCGTCTTTACTTCGTTAGGTATTATGAGGCGGTTGGGCCTTATGGTTAATGACCAACATTTTTTGATAAATGTATACTGTGTCAATGTAAGATCTAACCGTTAATATGTTAGGAAGATCATGTTTGAAAAAAGGTATAAATAGGATTACGTTTTGTATGTAAAGTTAGTTAACTTTACCTTCTGTTAAGGTCTGGAACTTGTTGTAATGTAATAGTTTAAATATACGTGTGTAAGTTGTCGTTAGGTGTCTTGTACATTATTTTCCTAGTTCATATGATGCTATGTTAGCTTATTAATGTGAAAACATTGTTGTTAGCATATATTCGCTGGTATCAGTATTGATTAATCGGACAAGGTTATGATACCATTTTTGCTAAATATTAGTGTGTTAGTGTAAATTAACATCGTTATGTTAGAAAGATATATTGCTTGAAAAAAGTAAGATAGTTTACGTTTTGCAACCAGTTAGTTACTTTACTGTGTTAAGTGTGGAATTTTGTTAATTGTTAACAGTTTATTCATGTTTAAGTTGTGATAGTTGTCTTTGTACATTATTTCTTAGTTCATTGTTACATCATGTTAGCTTTATTGTTGATGTGAAAACCTTATTATGTTAGAGTATATTCTTGATCAGTTGATAATTAAACCCACTGTTTTGTGATTAAATTTTAGATCTAATTATTACCATTGTTAGTGTAAATTAAACATCGTTATGTATATGAGAATTATTGTTTGACAAAGTGTCTGAATAAGTCACGTTTTTGCGTTGTTATGTTAGTTTACTTACTGATGTTAAGTGTGGAACTTTGTTAATGTTAAACTGTTTATTCATGTTTAAGGCGTGTGATTAAGGTTTGTTCCTTTGCTACATTATTTTCATAGTTCATGTTACACCATGTTAGATTTATTAATGTGAAAACTTTGTTATCTTAGCATATATTCGTTGATCTTTGTATAAAGAAATTGATTTTATGTTATGTTTATCCAAAATGACACTCGAAAATGTGACTTCATAATTCAATAGATCAATAGATCAAATAGATTCACAGATGGTCAGGCTGGAGGTTGGATAGTGGTTTGAATTAGTGATTTACTGCTTTAGAGTATGTAAAACTTTACAATTTTAGTAAAAATTTACCTTAATCAATAGATCAATAGATTCAATAGATCAATAGATCAATAGATCCATAAATCGTTGGACAGAAGGGTAGGTTGGGTGGCTTGATTACTGATTTACTGATTTAGGGTATGTAAAAACATGAACAAATTTTTAGTAAAAATTTGACCTTAGTCAATAGATCAATAGATCAATAGTCAATAGATCAATAGATCAGTCAGGAGGGGGGTTGGATAGTGGTTTGATTTAGTGATTTACTGCTTAGGGTATGTAAAAACGTTTTACAATTTTAGTAAAAAAATTTGACCTTAATCAATAGATCAATAGATCAATTAGATCAATAGGATCAATAGATCCCACAACTGGTCAGCGAGGGTGGATCGGTGGTTGATTTACTGATTTACTGATTTAGGGTATGTTAAAAACATGACAATTTTACGTAAAAAATTTTGACCTTAATTCAATATGATCAAATAGATCCAATAATCAATAGATCAATAGATCAATAGATCACAACTGGTCAGGAGGGTGGATGGTGGTTTGATTTACTGATTTACTGATTTAGGGTATGTAAAACATGACAATTTTAGTAAAAAAATTTGACCTTAATCAATAGATCAATAGATCAATAGATCTACAACTGGTCCAGAGGGTAGGTTGGGTGTTTGATTTACTGATTTAATGCTTTAGACTATGTAAAAGGTAGGTGTATACCGAGTTTCATCGTTCTAGGTCAATATTTCAGATTTGGGGGGGGGGCCGGTCCCCGAATTTAGTCAAATCGGTCATTTTACCCCGTATACATCTAAGATACAACCTAAAAAGGCTGTATATCAAGTTTCGTTGTTCTATGTCAATATTTCAGATTTTGGGGTGAGTATCCCGTCTGGGGCCACCCACAGTCATTTTACACCCGGAGTCATCTAAGATACATCCTCAGAAGGTTGTATACCGAGTTTCATCACTCTAGGTCAATATTTCAGATTTGGGGGCTGGTCCCACAAATTTGGTAAAATCGGTCATTTTACCCCGTATACACCTAAGATACAACCTAAAAAGGTTGTATATCAAGTTTCAGCTTTCTACATCAATATTTAATGTTTGGGGTGGGATCCCTTCTGGGGGGTCCTAGACACCCTACACGGACTTATAACCATCATATTCGAACTCTACGACCTCGATAACCCTCATAAGGACACCAACATTGTTGTTATACGACTGTTTATTAAAACGGCTCCGCAGTGGCTCCAGCACCGGTGCCGGAGCCAACTCCTCAGATTCACATACCAAGTCTTTCTAGAAACTCAACTCTGCATCCTCTCCCAAAATTTCAGCCAATTACGAACACTTTGATTTTTAAGGTGGGGGTGGGGTCCCCCTTCGGGGAACCCATGGGGACGTAACCTTCGTCCATGACTAGGGTACCTCCCCATCTAACACCCCTCCAAATTTTAGCCCGATTACGATAACCCTAACCCATGTAGATATTATATGTGGACTTCAGAAAAACTGGATGCGAAGAAGCAACCACGGCGAAAAAAATAACAAAAATAATAATAATAATAATAATAATAATAATAATAATAATAATAATAATAATAATAATAATAATAATAATAATAAAAAACTTCAGAAGCTGAACCGGAGTCGGAGCCGGAGTCGGAGCCGGAGTCAGAGTCAGAGTCGGAGCCGGAGCCGGAGTCAGAGTCAGAGTCGGAGCCGGAGTCGGAGCCACAGTCGGCTCGAAATTGAGATCACTCCGTGATCTCAATTTCTTCGAACTAATAATAATAATAATAATGTGTATGTGTATGTGTATGCGCACGCGCGCTCGTTCTGTGTAAATAATTACGAAATAACATGAAAAATCAATTAACTTATCGAAAAAACACATGTCCTTATCAGCTACGCTGATAAGGACACTCAGAACTCGTATTCCAAATGTGGTCGCTCAACCTGCCCCCATACTACTATATATATATATATATACTATATATATATCCGTCTAAATATATATATATATATATATATATATATATATATATATATATATATAATATATATATATATTATTATATACATATATTAATATACTATATATATTATATATAATATATATATTATATATATATATATATATATATATATATATATATATATATATATAATATATATATATATATTATATTATATATATATATATATATATATATTATATATATATATATATATTTATATACGGTATATATATATAGGCCATATAATAATATATATATATTATATATATATATATATATATATATATATATATATATATATATATATATAATATATATACTATATTATATATATATATATATATATATAATATATATATATATATAATATATATATATATAGTATATATAATATATTATATATATATATATATTATATTATATATATATATATATTATATATATATAATATATTTATATATATATTATATATATAATATATATAAAATAT
Organism: Trachelipus rathkii; assembly: GCA_015478945.1. Classification (NCBI taxonomy): domain Eukaryota; kingdom Metazoa; phylum Arthropoda; class Malacostraca; order Isopoda; family Trachelipodidae; genus Trachelipus; species Trachelipus rathkii. Next base: position 33,795 of record JABUQX010090176.1, on the reverse strand, counting down.
ACTATATATAAATAATACCTATATCATTAGATGTAGGTCGAATGTTTAAACACCCCAAAGAGGAACAGGATGCATGATAGAAATTAAATGTTAATGGATTGTAAAAGCATGGTCTTAAATGATTAGATTGTAAAGGAAATAGTCTCTAACTATAATTGAATTTTCTTAGCATGTTTAATTTACTTATAGTACAATCTTAATAAATTTCAATAACATATTCATCAGAATAATATTAGTTGTATTAAATTTAAAAGATTTTGTTTGATAATATCTTATATGAAAGTAAAACTTTGTTAATACTTACCAGGAAAGCTGGCAGTAAAATAATAGTAATTTATTAAAGCAATCGTAGTTAGTAATCATTCTTTCTGTGATTACAGATTAGTCTCTTAGGAGTAATCATTCTTTCTGTGATTACAAATTATTCTCTTAGGAGTAATCATTCTTTTTGTGATTACAGATTATTGGTTGTACAGGGAATGCAAAATCCTGAAGTTGCACATAGCAGTTACAAAAATGTTCTATCTTCACTTTACTGTAAATTTATTATATTATTAAAGTAATCGGTTCAATCGGTATCGGTATCGCACCTAAAAAAATGAGTATCGGTTATCGTATCGCCTTCTTTTTCTGGTATCGGTTACATCCACTAGTATATATATATATATATATATATATATATATATATATATATATATATATATTATATATATATATATATATATATATATATAAACAAACTTTATTATATATATATATATATACTAATATATATACCGGTATATATATATATATATATATATATATATATATATATATATAATATATATATATATTAATATACTATATCATATATATATAACCATATATATATATATATACTATTATAATATATAATATATAAATAAATATATATATATATATATATAATATAAATTATATATATAAAAATATATATATATATCATATATATAATATATATAATCTATATATTTCACCGCAGGAAGATACTGATTCTTGTTATGGTGCAATGTTCCTGGTGTTGCAACTTGGGACATAGCATAGTGATAAGAACCAATACTTGGGGAATTTTGTGCATCCCTCCGTCCACAACAATAAATAGTATGTGCTCTTGTCACATATGTAATCCTTTTGTCTTCTTCCTTTCCCCTCATTTATAGAATTAATTTTCTATATCTTTCAATCCTCTTCCTCCACCACAGTTTCTGTCTATAGTGGTAGCTGGGTTTGGGTCCTGCTGCAACTAATTTATACCTTAGAAATGTTCATACATG
>JABUQX010090176.1:0-27500 GCA_015478945.1 Trachelipus rathkii | reverse complement strand
ATATATATATACAATATATATATATAACTAACTCTCTTTATACATATATATATAACTTAATAATATATATATATATATATAATAATATAATAATATATATAATATAACTATCTTTCTTTAACTATATATATATATACTAATATATATATATACTATATAATATATATATATATATATATATACCGTATATATATCGGTTAGGCCCAATGAAAATGACTGAGAGTGAGATAAAGAATTTGCATCTTTAAAACGGACCTGTGTTGGAAATGATTTTTTCTTAATTTTTTATATTTTTATTTTTTTTTTTTAATTTGCAGCCTTTTCAAAGGATTTTCCTTTTTTCCTTTTTCTCTCCAAGGACTTAAAAATTGGAATCTTCTTAATGGGAAAAGGAAAGAGAGGAAAAGATGTTTTTTTTTCTTCTTCTCTTCTTTAATTGGGATTAACTTGTGGACCTTTTATTCTTTATTGATGATTTATTTGTGACGTGGCTTTTCATTAGTGCCAGTTATGAATTTTGGGGATTTGTCCCATTTGGGATATACTGGATTATATATAGCTATACCGTATATATATACAGTATATATATATAAATATATATATACATATACATACTATATATATTACATATACATATAACATATATATATGTATTCTTATACTCTTATATATATATATATATATATATATATATATATATATATATATATACTATATATATATACTATATATATATATATGGCCTATATCAGTGCAATAGTTAGGGATTAGGCTGGGTAGGCATTGCCTTTCTTATTTTTAAGAACAAATTAATAATTAAAATAAAATAAAAAAATGTTAATATAATAAGAAACCATAAGAAAATTAATCTACAAAATCTTAAAGAAATATAAAACCAAAAATGAGCTATTTATGCTTTGCCTCCCTATCCACTGTTTAACTTGCATTCGCACATAGGCGTAGCTGGAATAAAATAAATCCAATACTTGTTAGTATATAAAGGGAGGCAAGCCTCCTGCTCCTCGGTCGTACTCTCAGTGCGTCATTAGATGTTGCCGTTTGGCGTTGTTGCCATATCGCGGGTATTTTTTTAAATTTTCTTTGGAACCGTTTTTATTATTATTATTTTATTAATATTATTTTTTTTATTATTATTATTATTATTATTATTATTATTATTATATATATATATATATATATATATATATATATATATATATATATATATATATATATATATATATATATATATATATATATATATATATATATATATCTTGCCTACCCATGTAAAAACATCTAGCATCCTTGATATTCCTAATAGCATAACATATATATATATAACCTTATATATATATACCATATATCTCCTCTCTCATATATATATATATATATATATATATATATATATATATGGCTATAAAGTTGCTTAGAGGGTTGGGAAGACCTATCAGCTATGCCTCTTCCTTTTTTGTGTCACAACTTTGTGGCTCGTATATGATCTTCAGTAGACGCCTTACCTCCTAACATTGCAGGAGAAAATAGCTCACAAGCAATATATATATATATATATATATATATATATATGCTGCTATATATATAACTTATATATATATATATATATATATATATATGCACTCACCTCTGCTGCCCTATACTCTCATGCTATATCTATACTTTGTATATATATATCATATATATATATAAACGTTACATTAATCGAATAAGGATAATGTGTCTTGCGCTTTTCGCGTTTATATAATAAACCTAGCTGTGAAGAATCAATGTCAGTTTGGTAAAACTATTGCAATGGAGAGAGGAATTTGGAAGGGAGACATCTTATTTTTTTTTAAGACTAAGTGATGCAAATTGTTGTGTTTAAGTACTTTAAAGAAAATGGCTGGAAATGAACAGTGAAAAAGTTTCTTGTTAAAGGAAAAACTGGTGATCCTATTGTGTGTACTTTCCTATCCGAACAGATATTTCACACATGATCTTCTATCTTTAGCACTGACAACATTTCTTTTTTTTAGTCAGTTTAATTGCTGAGAAAATAAACAAACACATTCTTTTCTTCTTTCCTCAAAAATCTTTTAAAATTTTAGTCTCTGTAACAATGGAGATAGCAATTTTCATTAAAATGTAATCAACTAAAGTTGCAGGACATAGAAGATTCATATAAACTTTATAGCTAAAACTATATAGACTTAAAAAAAGGGGGTAAGGGGTAACAAATTTTACAACATAATATATGTGAAGCATTTTAAAAAAGGCGCTATTACGAAGAGCTGGACAATGAAAATATCTCTTTATATCTTAAATATCTTAACTTATTCTCTAATTGTAAATGGGAGTCTAAGTTCACCCTTAATAATTATAAAATAAAGAGGTAGCTGAGTAACATTTGAAAATGGTGGAGCGATTCTGACAGAAAAATGTACGGGATTTGGGTTGAGCTGGAGCCGGAAACGTTCAATTTTAAAATGATGGAGCTGCGGCTTTTTAAAATAGAGGGAGTCGTAGCACCACTTTTAAAATGGTTGGGAATGTGCAAAACTTTAGAGAATGATGGAGCTGAGGCGAATTTGTTATAGTAAGATTGGAGCTGGAGAGAGTGTGATAAGAATGGGTTAGAAGCTTGGTGACAATTTTGTACAAAATGAATGAGATAGACTGAGGAATTCTTAAAAATGGTTGGATGCTTGGGTTAATTTTGAAAATGAGACCCACAATTTTATAATGGTCAGCATTCGTGGAAAGTTTAAAATGACTGGAGCGGAGGGGACTTAGATAGATATGCATAATAGTGGAACTCGGTGCAATTAGTTTTATTCTAACCTGATGTGACGGAGTTTTGAAGAACTTTAAGATAGTGTATTCTTGAGCATACGCATTCTATCATAGTCTAAAAATGGACAGTTTTAAATAATCTGGTGGAAACGCTTCACTATAACTCGCAACACCCAAAATCCTCGTGACAAACGCAAAATTGGTAAAACCACAAACCAAACAGAAAAACATGTAATTTAATGTACATATCTCATAAGTACCCATAAGATAACTTCCAGATCCCCACTATAGGTACAAGTGACATAATCAATTCCAAACACCAAAACAGAGAAGACCCACCATGCTAAATGTCTCCTCAGAAGTTTCTCCACACTCAAACAGCAACAAAAAACCTGTATGAGAGACTCAAAATAGAGCTAAGCAAGTGTTATCTCAAGCACGTCTTGGAACACAAAGCTCTCATGCCGGCCGTAACTTCAAATTATTTAATGTTCAAGGTCATGGCAAGCATCCCTAAGTGCAATCCATCGGCGCCGGAGGGTGATTTCAAAGGAACAAAAAAAAACAAAAGAAAAAAAATCATATAATATAATCTGATAGGACAAACCTAGCACTCACCAGCTTCGGTAAGACTATATTATTAGTCCTATCAATATCCATAATACGGCCAAACATTAATGGTCCTACAATAGAATTCCACTTCATTCTCCCTACTATGACTCCCGAACAGAGATTTAGAGCAAAATCACACTCCTAAGAACTATCCTAACAGATCAACAATCACATTCATGACTAACTATTACAACGTAACGATAGCCAACAAAGAGATAACTTCCACGCCACCGAATTGTTCCTATCAAACAATATCACTCCTGAAGTTAAACAATTTTAGCTCAACTCTCGATATCACACAGCTATATTTTCCATGAAAGCAACAAATTTTACTCTAGACTTGCAAGAACAAAGTAAAATAATGCTTAAGCACTAACTGGATAAAACTTGGCCACACATAAGAACCACCGGACAATAGATATTCAGAGATACCTGTATGCCTACTTTCTTAAGACACACATCACCTGACCCAGGGCGGGCACCCTTAGATGATCATACATGCTAATATTGCACAAAGTTAGAAACCAGTTACAAAATAAAAGCTCTCAAGATACAACAGGCTGCCTTCCCGCCCCACCCACATCAACACAACCACCAAACACAAAATTACTTTCAACATTAAAGCCTAGGTTGAGAAAAAAAAAGATAGGTAAAAAAAATAAAAAGTTATATTTCATATCACATTTTAAAACATTTGTCTCCTTTTGTCTCAAACATTTTAGGGATTATGTTCCAATATATAGTATATTATAATAGATTATAATAATATATATATATATATATGTATATTAGAGTACGGGCTCGATGGGGTTCTTCTGTGATAAGGCACCCTGTGGGGGGGAAAATTGAGTAGTTCATATTAATTGAGATTATGAATGGAAAGAGAGACAAACTAGATGATGGTGCTTTTGTCATATGGTTATGCTTCTAGATATGCTCCAACGCCTTTAAGACCATAGACACTGTTGTAAATTACAATCTATTTGCTATAAGCTCATAGACTGTAGTGACCTCATGTTGGTAAAGACGGTGGAGTTATTGACCCCAAAATAGTTGCCAAACTTGAAGGATATCTAATGGAAACAATGTGAGATGTTTGCGAAATGATAAGTGTACTGTTTCTGACCAGGAAAGTTTGGTCAAATATGAAATAGGGTGTGGGGCGAACCTATTAGCGTCAAATATGTCTTAGGATATGATATGCTCCGCCATTAAATGAATTTTTGGGGGGATATCATACTTGGGGGGGAGCCTTGGTCATTTGTTGATGGGATTAATGTTATGATACATATCACATAGCCATAGTTCCTATACTAGTATCACCCCCAAAAGCTATCATATATGTACCTCGCAAAATCCCATTTATTTTTACCTCAATTTGTTATTTTACTATAGCCTTGATGTCAATATAATCTTATTCTTTTTTCTAATATCGTTTTTCCTGCTAATGATATATTATTATTAAGTAGTTTATCTTGATATGTATGATATACTATATATTATATATATATTATATGATATATAACTGATATATATATATATAAATTAATGTATAACTGAGTATAAATAAGATAGTATACTCGTCTTAACTTTCATTAAAACGCTAGTTATATTTGTATTTATATTAAAAAAGTAATAGAACCTATGAAGCTATAGTACTAGAAAGGACAAAAAAATAATCCATAGGATAGTATTACATACAGGCACTTTTGAAAAGAAACGAAAATGGAGCTTCCATTAGTAAAAGACATCCCAAGTTTCAATTTTCAAATATGATACTACACAAACTACTACAAGGAAAAAGCCAAATGAAAGAACTATGTCCACTCAAGAAAGTAGGAAAACATCTTTGTTCTGGACCATAACTCAGGTGAATATTAATTAATCTTTAAAAAAATGAGTAATCAATGGGACTTTAGTGCCAACTATTGAAGAGTTACCGGATAGCTTGGTTCATATGTTACATTGTTGAAGATAACACATGTCACAGAAATTTAAAATGACAAACAGGATATGGTATTGGCGAATGATTCTGAACGTCAAATTTTAAATTGAAAAGAGGAACGCAAATAAATCAAGCCAGAAAACGGGAAGTTACTGAGGTGAATTGCTCATTCATAATTTATTGACGTCTATAACCAGTCTGCGAAAATCAAATAAGACTGTGGTGATTTAGAAGAGATGAAAGCCAGGAGTGTTCTGGAAATCCGTAGAGAGACTCGGGTTTGCCAGTGGAGGTCCAACCAAAAAAATGATTAGGAAGTAGTGTGGAAGAGAACATCTAGTCGAGTTTACTTCTAGGAAGCAACAGATGAAAACTTAACTAGTCCTGGTCATGTTTGTTGTGCCAAGTAAAGCATTGAGGATCCAGGATTGTATCAGTAAAATGGAAAACGATGGACACATGGATAGGAAGAGGGAAAGACGTATTACCAGTATAGTTGTATCTATTCAAAAAATGGATGGGATGACAAAAGAGGTGCTTGAGGAATTTTTTTTGATATTTGTGAAAGGTAACATAACAGGTAACAAGGCCAAATATATCAAATGACGGTCATTTAAGCCCACACTATGTATAAACGATACGATAATTAGGCTATTAATGCGAACAAATAGTAGTGATGAACTTCCAAGCTCATTGTACAATGATCAGCACTCCTAGCCATTAGATCGTAGCATGCTTCGCTCCCTTAAATGCTATTATGAACAGAGCTACAAAAATTGTCCATGACACTGGTGCACGAGACTGCCTAACGCTAAGGAAGGAATATGTTTTGTAGAGTATTTGTGCAGTATGAAAAGAGGTCTTTTCTCGTCAATTAATAGCAGGGTTTAAAAGACTGGAATATTTCCCTTTAATGCTAGTGAGTCGTTGATGTTTAAGTGAGTTAAATGAAAAAAAAATCAAAAACCTACAAGTGACATTTGGGTGAAAGGAGGGAAAACCAGTAACCTAGACAATAATGCACGATTTGGGAAGAATTTTGGAAACAGTCTAATGTAGATAAGGTAAATGTTGGAGTGGAAATTGAGAGAAAGGGAGTGAAACACCAAGCACTCTGTAGAACATCTATTTAAATACCTGCCTCAACATCAAGAGGCATTTACGCACCCTCAATGACAGAGAGGTCATCTAGAATCACAGGTATGGTCCTCCTCTCCAGAAAACACGCACCAGATATTAAAACAAGTACTTACTTTCGCAACCCCATAAAAAGTTTATATTAAGTATGCCCTATTATATATAGTGATACATATATATTTGTATAGTATAAATCGGAATTCTAAATAAATTTAAAATATTGTTTTAACAATTAGACCAGCATAATGAACGTCCCCAATACACCATTCATCTTCCCCCAACGGTGGGCCATTTATGAATTCAGGTTTTTTTATTAATAATCTTTTTATAAGTTGTATAAATGAATCACTATTCAGATACTACTAGGATATTTCGAGAGTGCATGACAACATATCTTTTTTGATAATTTAGTAAAGACAATATCAGACTTACTTTACTTGATGGTATAAAGTTCTTTATTGAAAACCATGACGAAGCACCGCCACCCAGTATCAAGTAACATACAGAAGAATGATAATAGGAGTTATATATACGTATTACCATATATATACTATACCATTATTAGGTTATATATATATACCTTTGAAAATATGGGATAGCTATTCTGTATTCAAGTCATTATTTATAATATCAAAATCAATGCTAAATCCACATTTTGTAAGGTAGTAGTACTAATAATAGTATTGACCAGAGCATATAGTGAAAGTTTTAGGTCACCATTAACACTATATTATCGAACTTAAGTAGATTCATATGTACATTAACTTTTCATGTTTAAAATTTTACATAACTTCGATTTTGGTAGTACGTTCTTTATTGAAATAAATCCAGCTACCCATCCTGGACTATATAATAATGTTAGAGTTATTATCATATATAAGCATAAGTATATATATATAATATATTAATATATGTTAACAGATAAGTGAATCTATATATATATTAATAATATATATACTAAATATATATAAATATATATAAATGTTATATAAACTATTTTGAGCCATTGATGAGTTATTTGGCTTCGAAATGTTATTTCTGAAAAGGCTAATCTCTTCGACTTCCTCTTTTCCAATAACTCAACACTGGACGAGTTCGGCATTCATGCTTCCTCACTTCCTTCCTCCTCTCGATGTCCAATGCTTTGCTCTGTACATTCGAATTGGTAGGGTCTACGCTGAAAGTCTTAAGACTAGGAGAGGCGAGTGGCCAGGATGGCATTGCCTCTCCGAGTTTTGAGGTAAGGTGCTTACGTGCTGACCCCGCACATCGATTCAACTATATTCTCTACGTCCCAAATACTACACTTTCCCTTCAGTGTTGGAAGCAAGCCGCACATGTTCTAACCTATTCCCAAAATAAGGAAGTACACTTCTGATCCTTCCAACTTATCGCCTATAGCTCGTTACTTGTATTCTAGCTAAGATCTTTGAAACCTTTCTAAGATCTCCACTTCTTAGACCATCTGGAGAATCTCAATTGCACTTCTTCCGATCGCTCAGTACGGCTTCGGAGCTTCAAGGTCTAGCGTGCGAATAAGGCACCTTCGAAAAATTTAACCGGATTTATTGGTTTCCGCCTTAGGAACTACAGGTGGGGCAGACTTGCTGTGGTGCGCTTGACAAATCTAACTTGTTTGACCGGGTATGGCACGCGTCACTGCTCTCGAAGCTTCTTGGGTTTCCTCCTCCCCTTTGCTTACTTATGTTTCTAGTTGTATCTTATCAAATCGCTCATATCGGCGTGTTGTTGCTGGGGTGCGACTTCTTCCTTTTTCTGCGATAGTGGTGTCCTCAGGTTCTGTCTTATCTCCTACTTTATTCCCTAACTTTTCAGTAATGATCTTCAAACCTGCACATCTAACTCTATTTTCTCATCATATGCCGATGACTCGCCCTTCATTCTTCAACTTCATTCAACTGCCTCCTTTCTTTTACTTAAGAATGCCTCTGGTCTAAGGCTTCAGATTTATTCCGCTGGATTGCTGGATACGAATTCCGAGGTGGGCGGTCCGTACGAACCTAATGGGAAATTTCAATCTTTAAAACTCGAACTTCTAGACTAAATGCTAACCCTCTAAAGACAGTCCTGTCTAACTTCCTCTCTTACGTGTCTCGCTCTGTGTGTGATACAATAGGAGAATATCATCTGTGGCCCTCTAAACAATAAAGCCAAAAAATGTATTGCGGAAACATCACATCAAAACGGTTGACTATAGGGCGCGTCCTAGCAATATGAAACGCGGAGCACAGTTCTGTATTAACACTGAGACTTTTTTGCCTTTGCTCATGGCTGCTGCTCAGCTATACCAAGGCCTCATGCACCGCCCTTGTAATGCTGAGACTGCTTCTCTTGCTGGGGGACCAGTTTATGGAACCGAGCCGTGTCGTAATTGGACAAGGAAGGCCCCAAAAGAGCTTATACTAACTGCTCTTTGGTTACTTCTTCCAAGTTCACATTTGACTCCTCTATCTTGCGCGCGATGTTGGTTATGCGTTATCTTTTCTATAGGTACTGCAGGGCAGGTTGGCTCGAGGGAGCTTGAATCACTACGCAGTACCTGCCACTTTTACATCGCCCATCATAGTACTACAGGGGTGCGGTGTCACACGAATTTTGCGATGTGTGAGTGGGAACATCCAGGCTAGTGTATGCTGCAAGTGCTATCGCTTCTTCTGGCCCAACAATCTGTTTCTGTGGAATCTCCTTCCATCTTCTGTTTTCTCCTGCTGATTTTAATCTCCCCACTTCAAAGCCTGCGTCATGTCATCTGCGTAATGCATACTTTAGTTGCTAATCTCTGGGAGGCGTTGACACCCGTCTCGTTGAAGTAGGCTTCTGCCTGTGACTGGTGTGACAACTAATATATATATTATCCACTGCTCCAGGCAGACACTTGGCTGTAACAGGGTGAGCCAAAATGTTTGAGCAGATGGAGCAAAAAGCAGAATAGCTACACTCACACAACTGACCGTGACGAACCTTGGGTCTCTTGCTACGTTGGTGCTAGAGTGCTCATATCCACGAGCTACTATACGTGCCTCTTTGAGATTACTTAATGATACGAGTTCTGTCTTGGAACCTATTTAAGCTCCATGAGTTTGGCAGCAACTACCCAGGGAGTTTGGAGCCTAAAACAACATCCAGCCAATGGGTTTTGTGTTTTTTTTTTTAAATTTCTCTTTTTGAGGGAAAAAATATTTCTATAATTTGAATTTCATTGTTTTGATTTTGGCATTTTTTATTAATTCTGACAATTAAAATTAATAAATAGTATGAAATATGCAAATAACACAATTGAATTTGTAAACAGACATTGTACATAGCTCCACTGCTGAATGACTGTCATGTTGCCTAATGGGTGAAAACTCTAATAGCTAAATGGGATTGTATTGTTCATAGGTTATTGAATCAGTAGACATAACAGGTAGCTAGTCTTGAGTAAGTATAAATATATATTTTAAATTTTGTTATGTATTTAAACTTTGAACATTGTCATCATTCAGTTAATTCTGAGGGCTCTGGAAGGAACGCTTGTATGTTTAGCATACCAATAGTTCAATAGTTTGTTACTAGAAACTCAGGCAGGCGCTTGCATATGTATACCTTCCACCAAGAGAGCGTGCCAGTCACCAGGGTCCAGTGTTTTTATGTAAAGAACCCTGTAAAATTGGGAAGTATTTGAAGAAAAACAAAAATACAGCATACTGTATGTCTTATAGTGTCAATTTAGTTGAAAGAGAATATATTGGGAAGAATTCACCAAAATTTGCAAGAGATTTCTTAATAATATGTAATTATATATTATATAAATAATTAAGGTAAGATATATTATATATATATTATGCTATATATATGTATAACTATATTAGTATATTATATAAAGTTATATAAATAAAAAGTAATATATAATATATATATCGCAAGTAATATAAAGTTGAAAGGACAGTTTCTCTACTTTTGGTCTGTTTGGTAAATGAAACGGTCTTGAAATAGGAACTTGGGTCAGAAACAATAAGAGGTCAAAAATACTTTTGTTAAGGGAATGGAAGTATTAAACTTGCCTACAAACAGGTTAGTTCAGCCAGATAGGTTTAAGTGGAAAAAAAATTGGAAAATGTGATTCATTTACTGACTTAATTTAACAAACATTCTCACCAAATTAAGTTTCAATACTTTAATGCATACTTTTATTATAAGTAATGTCTCAATACATTTCAGGCAAATGCTTATAACCAATAGAGTAAAGAAATATTTGCTTTTTATTTAGTTTACAAAAAAAAGTTTTGGTAATTTTAATAATGGAAATCATAGTATTATCTCTAGTCAATAAATGTAAAGATACATTTTTTGTACTATCTTTAGGCTTTTTTGGGTGGGTGTTTTTGGGCAGGTATTTTTAATGCAACCTGTGTAAAGTTACACGAAATCATACTATGGCTTAGCCATGTCCGATCATTAAGAAAAAAAGTTTACGAGAAAATACTTATGCGAGAGACACTGGTTGCAGGCCTGAAGAAGAACAAATGGCCAAATAATGAAAATACCCTCGCATAATTCACAAACAACGATTCACCCACAAGTGAGGCATTAGAGATAAAATTTCCTCCCGTCCCTCCCCCAAAAACAGCACTGGCAGTAAGTCCTCGCACAAACACTATCCCAACATATGCCATCAAACCTGCTCACGCAAAATAATAAGCAAACTCAAAACAACTCAACTAGAAAACCAATCTAATCCCATTTTACTCATCAAGAAATAGACTAAACTTATTAATACTAAAAAACTTCCCTGCACTGGCTCGACTAAATCTCTAATCTACCACACAAAACACTTTGACCTTGCCTGCTATATTCATCATCAAAAACAGCTGCACAAATCCTGGTCTGCCTTAATTATAGCTCTATACACTGGTAAAAAAGCTTCATCATACCAAAGAAAAGACCCAACCTCCTTTGCATATCGACCGCTTATCCTCCTCTCCTCTTTATGAAACTCATGAAAGAGGGAGTCACTTGCCAAAATCTGAATTATCTTCCACTCTCCTAAATCTAATGGTTTAAAAAATCTCACTCCAACCGTTCAACTAGCCCTGACTCAATGATCACAGTTAAAACATCGTAAACACTTAATACAACACCTCGACAGAACAAAACTCCTGGCTTTAGACTATTAGTAAACGCCTTGACACAATACCTTCGACACATTTCTCATGCCAACAAAATTTCTAATCTTTTGTACTCTATAGTATATGAATATCAATATTATACTTGATGCACAGACAAGTATGCCCACAGCTATCAAACTCTAAAACGGTAAAACCTAAGAAATGAAGTCCGCCAGGGAGTCATCATATCTCCATTCCTGATATCCCTACCCCCCAAACTCCACTCAAAATAACAACTAGCGCAGATCTGACATAACTATACTAATATATCAGAACCCCTCAGTAACCCACCGCCCATAATTCGACTCAAGACCTTACATATCTAAAATTCAGAAACTGGTTATGCAATCCACAGAAATGTCACGGCATCATACTTGAGCAAATCATCTGCTAATCTTGAAATCACTCAAAGAGACCCCAATCTATCCTCCCCATCCACAATAACCTTAAACAATCCATCATTCCTAAAGCAAACACCTTAAATACTTGATAACCTCAACACCACTTACTTTAACACTGGGACATCAAAACACATATAGTATGCAAGAAAAACTGAATGTTCTCCAACCCCTACTCCCAACCACAACTCCGCAATGAGAGGACAACCACACTGTGCAACAGCATCCCAAACAATTCTCAGAACTAAAATCACCCACGGTTTTAAACAGTCCTGGTAAATCTCTAACCTCCACACTAATAGAAACTATATTAAAAATAATTCAAAATACCACCATATTGTACAATACGGCTTGCCTAAAAACATCCCTAACTCGCAACACGCAATGAAGTAACAAAGAATTCTACGCAATCTAGCCCATCTCGAATGATTGGACTCAACCCGCTCTCACCATCATAACTACCATAAAAGGAAGACCTATACATTCGTTTTAAAATCTCCATCTTCTGCGCCCATCTGAGAACTTATTAGAACAGTCCTCTCCTCCCAAATAACATTTCTCTCTCAAAACAAACATGACATATTTTGTTAAGCGCACAATGCCTCCAACACGCATCTCTCGATCGATAATATCCCCTACACGAGCCACACCCCCAAGAAAGATTGCGAATATCTTTCTAAATTAGATCTGGCATCACCCAATCTTCAAGGATTATAACGTAAACTATATGTTTTGACCCCAACACATTTCCATTCCCCCGAATCTGTCAAAGATGCCTAATCGACGAAACTGTTGCACCCTATTAAAGATGCCACACTAACTCCCCAGAAACACATATCAAGATTTTCTTCCTCTGAGAGACATGTGGCTCTTGTTGCCAGTGGAGGTTCAGATTTCTGAAAATGACATGGACCCCCAAATAAGGGATGTCCCAGGGAAAATCAATAAATAAATTATATATAAGAGCTATATATATATAATACTATATTTATGTATATTATATATAATATGAAGAATATATAGATATATATTATTTATATATTATATTAATATATATATATATACATAGTATTTATATATATAATAGATAGTATATATATATTATAGTTATGTATATATCAATATCTATGTACTTTTCTTATACGGTATATATAGTAATATTATAGTATATATACTATATAGTAATATAAAGTATATATCATAAAAGTAGTATCATCTGGACCATCACTGGAGTCATCATTTCCTACTTTACGGTCCCTAACACCTTCTTTAACATCTAATTTGATATCTTCCTACTTTGAAGCAGTAACTTTTACTTGACGATATCTGCAAGACGTGATATTCTTTTACTGTAGGCACATTTTAGTGCTTATGTAAGATTAGGGACTATTCGTGATAATGCAAGGAACAACTTTATTAGCTTATTTATTTTGGACCGGACTGAAGATCCTATTAGCATTAAACTCATTCCTTTTGACATTTGTGGAGTAACTAGTGTGAAGAACTTAATCTTAAGTGCCCTCTCCATGGTCTGATTTTTCAGCCAGTGTGGCCACTCTTTGTGCCGCATGGTGGGATCTCGTAACTTACTCATAATATAGTAGCATATATATATATATATAATATAATACTAGTTATATAAGTATATTATATATATCTAATATATATTATATTACTTATATAAAATAAATAATAATAGCTATAAAAATTATTATAATATAATATATTATCAGGGTCATACTTTCACTGTTAGGCGGTCAAAGAATAGTAAAAGATAGGACTTTTAATGATAAATGGTAGGAAAGAGGTGGGTCAAAAGTAGAATAATATAATGCTTGAAATTATTATTGTTTCTTTTAATTTTTTGGTCTTTTGAATTGCTTATTTGTTCCTACGTATTCTGTTAAATATATCTAACTTTCATGTTATTCGCTGTAGCTGATCATTTTTTTTTCTATCCCCACACAAATGTGCCGGAATGAGGTTCAGTTGGAATGTTTCCAAGCTTCCATTCCGTAAATATTCAACTGTATTTTTGTTTAACCAATTTAATCACTCATCTAGAAATGAAAATTACAAATGCCGAAAAATAAGCTTGGACAAGGTTTTGTATTGTATGATTATTGACATCCAAATTTGAACGTTCAGTCGAACACAAAAAATAAAATTAAACTTTGCATGTATTGATAATATAAGCAATCTTCTAAAATTTAATCTCTCCTTCATGCTAGCATTAATCGAGAGAAGCTAATTGTAGGTAAGTAAACAAAAATCACTGGAAACGTCTGGATCGAGGTATGGGACTTTCTTGTTTCCCCCTTCTATTTTTCTTTAAAATAATTTGTAAAACATTTTCCATGATAAATATGAAAAATAAACAATTTTGAAAGTTAATGATATATACAATAAAATTAAATACATAAAAAAAAATAATACTGACGCTAGCAAATCTTGTTGAATATTACAGAATTTTTTATTATATTTGTTTCAGGGGCCTTATGTTTTTTTGCTTGATTTTCAGTAGTAGTAAAGTACAGGTCTTTTATTTTTCTCATCTTTTTAGCTCATGTCTTATTTTCGTGGCAGATGAGTGGCACTCCACTGTTTTGCAAAGCGCTTTAAGCATAGTTTGCCTACTGAAAGTCCTATCGATTCATTAATCCTTAATGAATTTCTGCAATCCTTACATTGGCTTCTTTCAAACCAATGAGGAATTGTAGTTTATTGGATGTTCGTTGTAGCTTTAGCTTCTTTTTCCGGAAGGGATTTTTCTTTGAAGAAAGTCTTCTTTTGTAAATAACGATTTAGAACTTCTTCATCTCTCAAACAGCTCATTTCTTATCCTTGTCTTTGCCTCTTTTAAGCTTTTTTAGTTGGGCCTTCAATCCAACAAATTCTCTTGTCCTTTCCAATCTTCACTACATTAAGATTTCTATGGAGCACCTGATTCCCTTCTTAATGAACGTGATTGATATGGCCTACTCTCATGGACTATCATAACCAAATTGCTTTAGGCATCTTTGATGCTGTATGACACCTAAACTGATGCCTGAATAGGTGGTTCTAGAATCTTAGATAAGGTAATTGCGATGTCCTGTGAAGAAGCCATGTTCCAACACAGCATTTCCCCATGTAATGGATGGAAGAGGAGCTTATAACCAGACTTCATGCAGCTGAAGAAACTTTATATTGATTAAAAATTTTAGAGACGTTTTTCAGAAGAGAAATCTTACTCTATCATTGACCAACCTGATTTAATTTGTTTTCCTTCAACTCAACAAACATTGGGTGGAGAAAGTATGTTGACATCTTTCTTCAAAACTAGCGTACATTTCCTACTTCGTTGTAGGAAAATAGGACACTAATAAACATTGATATATTGATACTTAATAAGTATATAAGTTATATATAATATATATATACTTATTATATATATATAATATATATAATATATAATATATATAATTATATATTAATATATTATATATATTTATATATATTATATAGTATAAATTATATATATAATATATTTATTATATATAATAATAATAATATATATATATATATTAATAATATCATATATAGTATAATTAATACTAGATATTGATTTTTTTACTCTACCTAGTATATATATATATCACTCTATTAATATATATAAATAAGTATAATACTTATATTATATAAATTATACAGTGGCGTATCCAGAAAATTTTTTTCGGGGGGGCCAAACAAAAATTCGTTCTTTATATATATATTAATAATTTTATATATATATATATATAACCTATAATATATACATATGATATATATACTATTAATATACTATATATTATCATAGTTATTAGTGATTGCACCGAACCTATGGTTCGGTATGGGTAATCCTCGGTGGTATGTCTGAGTTTTTGAGGTATCGGTACATCTCTGGGAATGTGACAGGAGTAAGTAATCGGTTTCGGACAACTACTTTGCCGATACCCTTAACAACGATACCCACACCACATTGCGTCTTAAACTGATTTCGATATATATATTATATATATATATATAATAGTGTATATACATATATATATTAAGTATATATATATGTATATATATACTATATATATATATATAGTATAATAGTATTATATCTATATATATAATATTATATACATCACAGTACATGCCGTGCCAGCATTGCTGCAGCTGAGCGTGGTTGTGTGATAGTTGAAAGGCTTTTGGTAACTTATCCGACCATTCACTGAAGAGTCAAGATGTAGAAAAGGGGGTTTCAGCAGCAATTCATCAGACAAAGAATTTAATGAAAATTTTCTTGCAAGGACTCGATGCCTGTTGAGAAGACGAGCTTTAAAAACGTCTATGGAATTAACAGTTTCGAATTTCGGTTGCTTCTTTTCTAAATTTTGGACTTATAATATATAATATATATACTATTTATATATATATATATAATATATTATATTATATAGTAATATATTATATATTAATATATATACATTATATATCATATATTAATATAGACTATAGTATTTATACTATATATATAATATATTATCATAATAATTATTATATATATATATATTAATATTAATATCTATATAACTAAGTAAGTAAGTATATATATATATATAATAATATATTAGTATAATTGAAACGATAATCTATAATTTATTCGCAATTTCGTTCGATTATTTCCCAGGTGATCTATCTGACCTACTGTAGTGGTTAATATAGGTGTTGTTCGTTTTTTGCAATTTGTGCTACGAAACGCTAAAATGGTCGGTCGAATTTTGCTTAGGTTTTTGTATAAACTTAGCGCAAAATCGCAGAAAAATGCTCACCATACCACACGTAAGGATTTTCCGTAATTCTATAAAGTTCCTGATTGTCCAGTGATTGAATATTCCGACATACTACGATACAAATGTGCAACAAAAAATTGAGAATTTATGAAGAGGTATAGGGTATTTGAGGTCAAGCCAATCTTCGACAGTTAATTCTTGGTTGAAAGAATAGAAGGATATTTTCGAATTGTAGGCAATGTCCAATTGTCGTCTTGAGGCTTCGCAGCTTGAGTTATATTGGAAGTTTGACCTAACTTAGTCGATCGTTACATCAAGTCGTCACATTTATGTTTGTAACACTGGATTTTGTTACCCTCAATAGTCATCATCGGCAGGATGCTTTCTTTAAGATTTACAGAAGAAATCTGCCACATCTGAGTATTGTTATTAAAAAGACTATAAGAAACATTGCATTGCTGGTAAAGTTTTTGGTTTTAGAATTGTTTTAATCTAACAGGGAGAACATTGGGAAAGGGGTCCAATGCAGGATGAACCGAGCTAATACAGGAAAATCATTTTAGGAACTCAGTATGTCTGAGTAGGTTTAGGGTTGTTTTATGAGAAACCGAGTAAACAAATTTATTCAAAAATGTTAGAGGGATAAGGGCTAAAGTCTAGAAAATGGTACTGAGAAAGGTGATTTCTGTCATGGAAAAACTCCAATCAGACAACAAATAAAAAAAGGCTGTGTAAATCGGGACGTAGACGAGCATTTTATGATTAAAGGATATAGAAATAAGAAATTGAGTCCCAGTAATAATTAGTGGGATGCGTAAAATAAATATATCAATGCCCACAATACTTACTATGGGACCAACTTTCTTTAGTTATTATCTCCTTAATCGTCAATTTGTAATAATACGCAAGCGTTAGCGATACGGATGAATTTTTAGTCTTTTTCATTGCCTTAAATTGGTACGTTTTTGGTTTTTTGGTATTTCTGGCTTTGCGCTCAGATAAAGAATGCCCCCCGAGTTGTGCACGAATTTCAGTTCTAAACGATAAACCGCGATTTCGTGCTAGTCTCACTTTTGTTTTTTAACAATTGGAATGAAATAACGCGATAGAGTCCATGATTCATCAATATCATCGAAAAACGCGCTAAACTCATAAAATTCTTTCATCGTTAATTGATCAAATTTGTGATCATGACAACGAGTGCACTCAATTTGGACCCAAAAATGACGTTTACGGTAATATATTGAATGAAAATTCATCGATTCAGACGGGGCCCTAACACGCCGCCATCATTTTTTTCGTAAGAACGTGCTTAAGTTTGGTAAGCATGGGAAATAACAAACCTTAAAGAAGTGAGGAAATTACTTACATCTGGAAAGCATTTCCTACAATTTTTTCGGTGAATTTGACAAAAACGAACGCATACTCGAGCATTCTCACGTTTCCCTAAGCCCAGATATAAAAACGATAAAACGGGCTTTATACCTAGTATATATATAATATATACTATATATATATCATATAGTATATTAATTATTATATATATATATAATATATATAATATATTAAATAAAAAAAGGCAACATCCAACACAATCGAGTCGATTCTGTCGTCTGCATATAGCGTTGCGTTGCGATTTGTTATTATAAAATTCTTATCAAATCTCGACAGATAAATTCTCCGCGCAACTTCCGCAGGGAAAAGCGCGGAAGGCGGATCGACTTCTTTTTATATGTGCGGATGCTCCGCGATTGCGGATGTTACCTGCATCACTAAATATATATAATATATTAAATATAAGTATAAATATAACCGTTATATACTATATTAAATATATATATATATATATACTATATATTACATATATATATTAGAGGGCCATAATGAGGGATAGAAAGTTATCGGTATCGGAGGATCGGCAAAAACTTGGTATCCGGCAATGAAAAATAGCGGACTTGTATCGGTACGTAATCAGGCCTTAATTTTGGTAATCAGGTGATAACAACAATATATTATATTATATATATAGTATCAATATATATATATTATATATATATTATGATTATATAATATATATTATATATATATAAAGAATAGTATATAGTATATATATAAATTGTTGATAGAACAAAATTTAAATTCCTAAGAATATAGATGGGCTAAGAATTTATTAAATAATACAAACTCTGTGTCACTAAATTTGTTAAATTTAATAAAGGGTCCGAGATAATCTAATTTTACTTTCAACATATTGTTCACATGTATGTAGAGGGGGCAAGTCCAATAAGTCCTTTTATCTCCAATAGTGTTTCTTCAGTAGGTTCAGAAGTCTTAGATGTTGAAGAGTCAGCCTTTTTCTATGGAGAAGAGAAACGTAAAATTGCCAGTATTTGTTGCAACCAAGATGTAAATATTGAAGTGTGACTGCGAACAAGACGAGCCATCTATTGCTGTTTTTGGGTAACCTGTGCTTGTGATGCCATTTCAACTCCATAAATCCATATTCTGCTTTCTAAATGCTCATTTGTGCTTCCGAGATTTCCTTGAAAATATTTACACAATCTTTAGCTTCTCATATGGCACATTAGACCCGATAATGATGACAATTTGCAAGAAATCTATACTCAAGCGTTATCAATCTGCAAATGTTATCAAAAAATGGTAATAAAAATGGATGTGCGATAATAAGGTCTGTGGTTCGGAAGTAGGAAATGTTGGGTCTGTATTTTTGTGGAATTTGTTAATTCTTAGTACAATGCAATGTCAATTGTATCCATCCAGATTCAGGACTTCGCTTACACATTCTGCTGCAAAAATCAGCTGACAATCTAATGTTGCATTTATCCTGATGGTTCAAAGTTAGTTTATCTACTGGACCTTTACCAGAGAATTGTTCTGGACATGCCGCGAATTTAATAGTAAATTAATAATTCTGCTTATTAGCGGATATGGTACTTAAAAAATTTTAAGTGTCTTACGACAAATTTCGGCGGGGGCCATTGGCCCCTGCCCCCCTCCAAATACGGCCACGTTATATATCTATTATATATATAATAATAATATACACAAATATATACATATGTATAGGGAACATAGGTTCTATATTTTTAAATGTAAACCCATGGTCCAAAAAAAAAAAAAAAAAAAAAACACTTCCAAATTAATTGAAAATAGGAAATATATATATAATATATATATATATGATATATATATAACCTCAACATTTTACACATTTCATATATGATATATATATATATATATATATATATATATAGTACTATATATAATATCATATATATAGTATAATAACCCCAACATTTTACCCATTTGCATAGGTTTTTTTTTTTTAATTAAAAACTGAATTTTTTAATAAAATGTGGTTGGGCTGATGAAATTTAATTTTAACCGTGTCCAACACTGCTTAATATTATTTAAAGTAAGTGTGCCTTACCTGCTCTTCTTTAGAGAATAGGGATCAATGCATTTTCTTATTAGACATAATTCAAATAATTTGGATGAGAGAAAAGAAACCTGGCTATTATATTAAGTCTATGCGACTTACATGCTAAACTGGCCACGAGAGCTGCTAATAAGGGACTTAAATTAAAATTAAAGTCATTTACAGAGAAATTACAAATTTGTAGATTGAAATATTTTGCAATCATGACAAATTTATTGGTGAAATAATCAAATAAGCCTATGTAAATATAAGTAAGCTAATTCTAGCTTTTAACTAAACAATCAAAATTTTAGCTTTCAACAATATAAATACTATATATATATATATATATAATATTACATCTATATAGTAATATAATATATATATTCAATATGATATATATATATATAATAAATAAACTATAATACTTGAATATATACTACTACTATGAATATAACATAACATATATATATATATATAGTATCAATATGATATATAAAATTATGATATATATATATATATATATAAATAGTATAGGGTGTACCGGAACTGAAATTCGGTTCGGGTCGACCGAATTAGCCGGAAACCCAAATAACATTCCGAGCCGGTAATTTCTAAATGAGTCTTGTGCTTTACTATAACGAAATGTAGAAAAAATAATAAAATCTTATATATAAATAAGTATATATTATAATATATATTAAGTATTAATTATAATATATTATATAATATTATATATATATATATATATATATATATAATAATATTATAGTTATCATATATTCATTAACAGATGTTGATAAAGATTTTATTCATAGAATGATATAACAGATATTTCATAATTAGGTAATCCGCCAAAAACATTTAATCACCACGTCACTTCATTAAACCATATGTAAAATCATCACTGACGAGAATATCTCGAAGTCAAAAATTTTGGATAGTAAAAGGGAGAATCCGCTTGTATTTTCTAGAACAGTGGAAACCACAAAAGAGCGCGAAAGATCTAAGCGGTGAAACAAGTGAGTCTTGAGGAAATTTGCTTCCTCACCAAAAGATGGCCATATCAATAGACCCAAATCACGGGCAATTCTATCAGGAAAATAATAAATTTTATTGCAAATTGCAATGAGTAACCAGATTCACAGTCAATGAAGAACAGGAACTCATAGAACTTGTTGGCCTGATGCCACCTTATCAAGTCCAAAATACCTCTTATTTCTAGTAGAAAAAAGTATTTCTCTTTGTAAGAGATGATTGTGCAAACGATTCAAACAGTAAATGAGAATCAGCAGTATTCGAGAAGATTTCTAAGATTAAGGCTGATCAGATATCTTTACTACAGATATATATGGATAGCTAATATTCAAACGAAGTTTCATTATTTCTTTAATCTACTCTCCTGTCTAACGACCAGTTTGGAAAAATTGGACTAAGTATTCCATAACCAATATACTAATATTATTATATAATATATATATATAGTATATATTAATACTATATAATATCATATATATATATAATATATATAATATATTATTCTTTCTTTATCTTCCTTTATTTTTCGCCTAGGAATGGGAGTACGGTGCGGTGACGACAATCGAAAGAAAACAGTAGAAGATGACATAGTCGAAAAAACGCCCAGCCTTACACATGCCTGCCAGTCGTACCTTAATTGTGAAAATCGTTCGTCCAATGACAGAAAGATGCCACCTATTCGAGCTGCAGGGACCTGTGGAACTGGCCCTCACATATGTGACACTCGTCAATGTAGGTTCATCCTTTGGCCCAGGTGGGCGCACAACTCATGCCCATACAACCCTGCCCGATATGCTCCCTATCGAGCCCTTTATTATCGGCCTCTGTCAAACTCTACATTTTCTCTCTTCATTACAATTTTATAGACCTAAATTATAAAGCTATCTTTTTCTTCTATCTCCCAGCACGTCAACACACTCGCCACTATAACATCTCGCTACGCAAGCCTCCCACTCACTCCCTTTCCCATCCTTCTCCCACACTGAACGCGAACATCCTCACATCCTTCATCTTAATTCCCCTCACTCACTTTTACCCACCCTCTCTCCGGCCAACCAGCACCAACTCTTCTGATAAGTCATAGCTCCTCATTTGTTATTAATTTCTTCTCACAGCCTAGCATCCCTAGAGATTGTTCCATGCTAACACATTGAAACATTTGATCTATACTTCTTATTCCCAGTACATAGTTCTCACACATAATCAATCAACATGCAGGTACACATTACCTCCGCATGTAAGACTCAGCTCACTCAAGACTTACGTCCATTTACATTCACCAACGATAATGCACCAGCCAACTTCCTGCAATTCACACTTTCTACTCATCACCTGCATCCATACCGTGTCCCCTTCTGCATTCCGAGACACATACCCTAAAATATATCTAAACTCAGACACAATTGCTCCAGCTGCTCACTACCATCAACATAACTTCACACTGTGAGGACTGTCCTCACCTCACAACCATAAACCCTACTCTTACTAGCGTTTAGCTATCAATACCCTCTCTTGTTGAGCACACCCTGCCATCTCTCTACAAATGCCTCTCTCAAACTCTCTCTGCATTCGCCACACTCACAGAACCAAAATCATACCCATAATGATATGGACCCTCCACTCCATCTCCATTCCCATTCATTCTACTACACATAACTCCTGCCCATCTCACCCACGCTCGAATCCTTTCATAACCCCTGATCCATGATACAAATGTGGAATAACCAAGGAGAGTGACATAACACAACTCCTGTCTCACTCTGCTATGAATCCGTAACATATATATATAATATCATATATGTTATTATATATAAATATTATATTATTTAATATTATTATTATATATATCTATATAATGAATATATATATTATTATATATATATATTTATCATATGTTATTTTATTTATAGTTTTAGATTTAAATTTAACAATTTAGATAGGATGATTTTAGTCTATATTTTGATATATTTGAGTAAACTTATTTCAATTAATAAACGTAGTATGTAATACACTATATATTGCATAAGCTACAATGGCTATACCCAATTGTATTTTATTAACAAATGGGCTGACTGTGGTTATGCTAAAATAACTTCCCTTCCAGCGAAATTTTTAATTATCAAAGTTACATTAAGTAATTCCGGTTCGGGCCGGAATTTTGAAAAATTCGGCGGCGAACCCGGAAAAAAAATGTCAAATTCCGGCCAGAAACGGCATTGGTAGACCTCTAATTTTTCGAATTTAGGTACGGTTGCAATTTAAAAAAAAATGACCATTGGCGTTGCACTAGTTAAGTTAGAAAGGATAATGAAAAAACAGTTTCATAATATTAAGAGTTTTACACAAAATACTATGTCACGCATTAACCCCATCAACTGAAGAGTTTATCATACGGGTGTCGGATGAGTTTGAGTGTTTCTGTGAATTTTGGTGAAAATTTTTTTTAATATTTAAAAAATTTAAATTTTTAAACAGGTCCATTTGACTGGACTTTTGGGACTTCCAGCGTTTCCATGAGCAATATCAAATAAGTCTAAATTTTTAATTATGGTTAGTTCCCCATCCTTGTCAACATCAAACAACAAATTTCATGAACTATTTATGGGCGTAGGGGGCCGCGGAGATAACCATACAGCAGGTACCGATCACAAATCCAAAAGCTAGAAAAGACATCAATTATCAGAAAGGTAGATCAACTTTCAAATGAATTCGAAATCGCTGGATGTATATGAGCTATAACTCCGGTCAACATGCTGCTACTGGTGGTATTTTTAACTTGTCAGTAGCAGCTAAAACGGGGGTTACCCACAAAAAAAAATTGGTGAATATAATTAATCATATATATATATATCTCGCGTATATAGTATAATATCGGACGCTAGATGATATACTTATAGGCTAGTATATATTATTATAATGTATAGTAGTCAAAGTATATGATAGTATTTATATATAGTATATATATACTAGGTAAATATATGAGTATGATTAGTAGCGTACGTATTATAGTAAGAAGGAACATTTAATGGGGAAGTAAAGGGATCTTTAACCTAGCGACTCTCGGGGGATCTGAACCCCTTGCCACCCGCCCATGTGTTTGCGAAGAAATAAGGAGCAATATACTCGGGTGCATGGTTCATATGGGAACTGCCGACTGGGTGGTTGAACAAAAGCACTATCCCAAGCCCAAAAAAGGTTGGATTCAAGGAACAGGCTTATAAAAGCATACCGCGGAGCTCCCCATCCAGGACGATGAAGACATTCACCAAGAAGTGTCCAGATCTGTCCCTATCCCGTCGTGTTTACTTGTGACATTGCAGTGTAATACTTGCCAATAGTAATTCGCAGATTATATATCAGATCGTAATAGAAAAGAGATTGTTAAATGGGAAACGGTAAATAGAATATGCATTCTCCGGTCGATTGAGCCGAGCCGATTGCGACATGTGCATGAATTGATGTGAATCAACAGGGGAAGTAATATGTCTGGCTGCTTTTTACGACTGGCGAGCCATGTCCTCCAAGCCAAATAATAAGTTTGGATCTCAAGAACAATTATAAAACGGCAACCAGAACTGCTGCCCTTCAAGGGCTGACACACTCAGCACCAAGGTGTCCAGCTGTCTTCTCGTTCTATACGCAGTGCTTCTTTCATTATTCACATTAGTATTAAATTGCGATTAATTAGCAAATATTGTATTTCATATAATATTATATATATATATATAATATTATATTATACTATATATATATAGTATACTTATGATATAATATATCGATATAAAGTATTACTATTAATACATATTATATGCAAAGTTTATATTATGAGTATATTAGATGAAATGGAGGGTGTAGAGCTCGCGGGAAGAAATTCCAGCCTGGAATTTGAAAATTTTTTCGTGGTTCCTGGACCGAGACTGGAAATTTGACTATATTTACTCTTCTGGGAAAAAATTTGGCCACGAAGGAGATTTATTTATTAACGCCATAGCCATCCTCTTATTAAGTAAAAGAAATTTTTCACTAGTGTTGGGTGATATTTTTATCCTTATTTTTGGTCTATCCCTTCCTATTTGTCTGAAAATATAGGTCTGTAAGGTTTAGATAATATATGGGGAGACTGGATAGGAGTAGCGTATATTTTCTTTTTCGGGCTAGACTATATCTTTGGGAATTTGTAGATTATGTGGTTGCACGCCTTTACTTCCTCTTGCTCGTGTGATAAACGAACTTGGCGATTTTTATGGTCCCACGCAATCCTTATGTTAGGCCTTATTCCTAGCTTCCAAACACTCTGAGTGTCTACTTTCAAATTCCTGGCTTATAGGATCATACCTAAAATCGTTCTTTCTTTGGTCCACAAACTCAAGCAATCCCCATTCATATCATGAGTTAGAAACTGTGTTATTTGAGTAACTCCGGTAGGGTGCAGAACCGGTTACACTTTTTAAATATTAAAAGTTCATGAAGGCCCAGTAATAGTAGTTTTTCGTGGCACCTAAGTTGGGCCCCTTCAATTTAAAGAGAACGCCTTACAGATATCTAAGAGATACGAAGCACGGTATGAGCAACAGAGGATGAATTCTTGGTTTGAGGAGTAAGACTATTGTTGCCTTGAGGCTGAAAGAGTTAGGGATGTTTTTCTGTAGAAAGGTAAATTTCTCAGAGGGGACAGATTGTACAAGTCATACAAAGAAGTATTCAGTGTAGAGTTCAGTCTGGATAATCTCGACTGGGAGATCCGAACACTTTTTCAGATAGTAGAAGCAAATGGAGCTGAGGTGACAAGGGGCATACGAAAATAAGTAAGAAAGCATGGTCATCTTGATATACAGAAAGTCGATGCATTCAGTAATAGTAGTTGTATAATTTTGGAATGGTCTTGACCACAGGGAGCGTTGCTCAATGAAGCATTACAACATTTTAATGAAAGGCTTGGATTGGTATATGGTAGTGCGGATTTGAGTCTTATCAATATAGGATTCTGACGAACCCAAATTGTTGGGTTTTTAGTTACAGTAGTTATAATGTTAGATTGCATGTGTGTGACCGCATAATTAGTTATTAAGCAGTGTGGAGTGGTTTGGGGTATTTATAATATATATATAATCTAATATAATATATATAAATATTATATAATTATATATATTTACTGATATAGTTATATATATATAGTATATACTATAACAGTGGCCGTTTTCTCCTCATGAGTAATCAAAATGGAAAATCAGCAAGGGTAAGTATGTTAAATAAAAAAATAATTACAATGTTTCCTTTTAATTTTTTTAATATGATCATTTGAAATATATATTATTTTAATAAATATTAAATTTCGTCGAATGATCTGATAAGCATGCTGCGGAAAATGGACGCAATATTCCTGCTTCTAAAAAAGTAACAATAGCCCTTATTCTATTAGTAATACTGGCTCGATATTTGTCGCATACACCAACTGATCAGCCGAACAAATGAATCTGGCATTGAATCAAAGATGTTTGCAATAATCCGTTTACCTCGTATTCGGCACAGGTCCTAAAATACGGGCTAAGTTTCTGTACTTTTATGCCTGTAAATGCATATTCTCTGGTATTGCAAAGGAGAAATTGTTAATGAAAATTAAGATGCTTAGAAACAAAAAGTGATTAAGGTAATTTATTATATATAATTAAATATAATGTATATATATATATATATAATATATATATATAATATTATATTATATATATCATTATATATATATCATAGTATGGCCACAAAGAGAGAGAGAGAGAGAAGAGATGAGAGAGAGATGAGAGAGAGAGAGAGAAGAGGAGAGAGAGAGAGAGATGAGAAGAGAGAGAGAGAGAGAGAGGAGAGAAGAGAGAGAGAGAGGTATATGAAAGAGAGAAGAGCCAGAGGAGAAGGAGAGAGAGAGATGGAGAGAGGAGAGAGTTAGAGAGAGAGGAGAGAGAAGAGAGAGAGAGAGAGAGAGTAGAGGATGTAGTCATGGCAAGAAGAGAGACGAGAGGAGAGAGGAGTAGAGGAGAGAGACGAGAAGAGAGAAGGAAGGAGAGGATGAAGAGAGAGAGAAGAGAGAGAGAGAGAGAGAGAGAGAAGTATGTAGAGAGAGAAGGAGAAGTAGAGTATGGGAAGTTTAATGAAGAAATGGTAGCAGAGAGAGAGAGAGACGCA
>JABUQX010090175.1:17500-25000 GCA_015478945.1 Trachelipus rathkii | reverse complement strand
AAAGTACATATGAAGATGGTTTGGTCATATGGAAAGGATGAATGAAAGTCGGTTGGTTTTAACGTGGATGTATAGTGGCAAGTGTGTTGGGAACCGACCGCTGGGAGACCGAAGAAAAAAATGGATTGAGTCAGGGTAAATGAATGGTTTGAAGGAGGAGAAGAATGTGAGGTATGGTAGAGCGAGAAGAAAAGTGTTATACAGAATGAGTGAATGGCGGAGGGATCTGTGAGGCGCGGTATAGTTGTGGGCCTACCTGGGCCAAGGGATGACCCTTACATTGACGATCTACCATAGTGAGGGTCCATCGCTTCCTATGAACTTTTGGGGTGGATTTCTGACTTGCGATTGAGTTCTCACTATTAATGGACTGAGGTGCGGTAAGGCTGCGCGCTTTCTTTTTCGAACATATGACATGTTCTTCTACTGTTTTTATTTTCCGTTGCTCGTCATGCACCTTACTCCCATTCTTGGGAAAATATAGAGCGAAGATAAAGAAGAAAGAATTATATATATATATATATATATATATATATATATATATAGTATATATATATATATATATATATTTATATATATATATATATTATATATATATATATTAATAATATATATATGTATATATATATATAATATATATATATATATATATATATATATATATATAATATATATATATAGTATATATATATATATATATATATATATATATATATATTAAATATATAGGTATATATATATATATATATTTATATATATATGTATATATATATATATATATATATATATATATATATATATATATATATTATATATATATATAAATTTATATATATTATATATATATATATTATATATATATATATATATATATATTATATATATATATATATATATATATATATATATATATATATATATATATTATATATATATATATATATATATATATATATATATATATTATAACTTTGTAAAAATTTTAATTTATGTTCGTATTTATGCTAAGATTTGTGCGAGCAAAATTTTAGCATAAGTCGAGTGAAATAGTATCATAACGTTCTGTTGAGGTACTCGGGCAATTATTAAGAATCAGAAGAAATAAGTCTCACTGAAGATACTCTCTCCAGAACTCCTACAAACTTCAACACCACTTTTGGCAAGGGAGGTAAATTTATGGAAAAGTTTGCGACTCCGAATTTCGATCACCAATTTTCGCTTTTAAACGAAAAGTCAGAGGCAAGTTTGAAAAACGCACTGGAAAAGGCTGCGACTTGCAATTCGCCTACAAAGAGTATCTCAACAGAAGGGACTTTGTTACAACTTTACTTGTGTTACAACGTTATTTTTTCATTGAATAAATCTTCTTCTATTTTTGAATTTATTTTAAATTCCCAAGTAACCTTGAGTTACTTTATTTAAAAAGATAATTGATAGGAGACTTTTGTTTCCTATTCCATAAAAAGATAAGGTATTGCAAACTTTGTTTGCGCTTACTAAAAAGATAATTACCCCAGGACTTTGTGTCCTATTTCATATAAAGATAAGTGTGAAACCTAGAGTTTCATTTTACTAAAGAAATAATTGCAGTGGCCTATCATTGCTAACGTAGTTGTGAACTACAAAACTTTTAAACTCATCATATACTTATATAGGGGGACTAAAGAAGAGACCACCTACATCACTCCAAGTCCTTCCCTATATAATTGGTGATCCCAGAGTTGTTCAATAGAAGAACAAGAAGAACACCCAGCATCTTCAATCAACCCTCCAAATCTTTCAACAGTAACTGAATATCAATGTCGGACAACGAGGAATCGGACACTGCTGCTTTGGCTCAGGTAAGGATTAAAGTTCCTGTATTTTTAGAGGCTGCCGTTTCTTCCTGGTTTCACATTTTAGAGGCCCAATTTTTCCTTGCTAGAATTACTTCGGAACAAACTCGTTTTTATCACACTCTTTCTAACCTTCCTGCAGAAGTTGTTTCTCGCATTTCTCCTTCTGAACTCGAGAGTAAAAATTATTCTTCCCTTAAGGAATCTATCATTTCCCTATTCGAACAGAGCAAAACAGAAATGTTTCAGGAGCTACTGTCCAAACAACCTTTTACTGGTAGACCATCTGCGTATCTTCGCGACATTTTAAATTTAGCATCTAAATTAAATGTCGGTGAAGATATTGTGCGCCTTCGTTTTCTTGACGCTCTTCCTTTCTCTATTCGTCCTGTTATTGCCGCCCAAACTTCTCTCTCATTGGAACAATTAGGCGCATTAGCCAACGATCTTTTACCATTTGTCAATCCTTCGTCTCAAACTGCAGCGAGCTGTGCTCCTGTAGTTACAAATCCTGTTAACAATTTTCATAAGCCTACTACTTCAATATCTTCTATTCCTTTTGGCCTTAAACCGTTTTATAACGATCAGAAACCTAAAGTTTGTCGATCACACTTATATTTTGGTACACAAGCTAGGAATTGCAAGCCTTGGTGTCAATGGCCAAACAAACAAGGCTTACAAATATATCCCTCTTCTAGACCTTCTTCACCTGCATCTTCTCGTGCCTCATCACCTGTTCCTACTTCAAAAAACGAATAGAGCGAGATCCAATAAGCGCCATCTTGGGCTCGCATTTCAAAACTGCTGTTTGTATTTTTGGAAAAACCATAGACTTTTTAGTCGACACTGGCGCAAGTATAACAGCCCTTCCTATATCGATGGCACGTAATTTTTCTCTTTCCCCTACCGCAGTTTCATGTACTGCAGCAAATAATACTCCTATTAAGTGTCATGGTGAACTTACAGCATTTTTTACGTTACCATCCCTTCGCCGTGAATTTCAATGGACCTTTCTAGTTGCAGACATAGCAACCCCCCTTCTCGGCATGGATTTCTTCCATCATTTTAAATTAATTTTGGATTGTGGTCAAAAACTTATTTTGGATTCCACTACGAACCTACAGGCTCCTATTCGAATTCTAAATGGTTCTGTGCCATCTCCCATTTTTAATACATTTCCTTCTCATCCAGTAGTAACTCAGCTTTTGGAGGATTTCCCATCTCTAACGTCACCTATTAATCCATTACAAAATTCTGAGTATAAATCTAAAATTTTTCACCGTATAGAGACAAGTGACGCTCCCCCTGTTTATGCTAAATTTCGTCGTCTAACAGAGGATAAATTAGCAGTTGCAAAAACTGAGTTTAATACTCTCTTAAAAGCTGGTATTATTCGTCCTTCTAAATCCCCCTGGTCGTCACCTCTTCACCTCGTTCCTAAGAAAGCTCCAGGTGAATGGCGTCCATGTGGTGATTTTAGAACTTTAAATTCTGTGACAAAACCAGATCGTTATCCTCTTCCATATATTAACAGTTTGTCTCATAAACTTCACGGTACGCATGTATACAGTAAAGTAGATCTTCTCCGGGCATATCATCAGATCCCTATTCATCCAGAAGACATAGAAAAGACTGCCATTACGACCCCTTTTGGTCTTTTTGAATTTGTTTCTATGCCTTTTGGTCTTCGTAATGCTGGAGCTACTTTCCAACGCTATATGGATTCAATATTTCGAGATATTCCTTTTGTTTTTGTGTATCTGGATGACTTATTAATTTTCTCAGAGAATCAAGAGCAACACAAAGAACATTTGCGTCAAATATTTAAAATTTTACATGATAACCACCTTCGTATTTCTGTTCCTAAGTGTTTATTTATGCAATCATCTCTAGACTTTTTAGGTTATCATATTTCTTCCCATGGCCTTAGTACACCTGATTCTAAGAAGTCTGAAATTTCCGCCTATCCTATGCCAACTGATTATTCTAGTCTTCGTCGTTTCCTTGGTATGGTGGGATATTATCGTCGTTTGATTCCTAATTTTGCTAATTTAGTTTTTCCGCTTTCGGAATTGGCCAAACTTTGTCCTAACAAATCTAGTTCTCTTTCTTGGTCTCCGGAAGCCTCTAAAGCATTTCAGGAAATTAAAACTGCCATAGCTAACGCAGCAGCTCTCCAATTCTCTCATCCAGATGTCACTCATCTCCAACTGGTCACTGACGCTTCCCAAGTCGCCATCGGAGCTGCACTGCATCAGATGATTGATGGCGAACCAATACCAATTGATTTTTACAGCAAGAAATTGACTACCCAACAAAGAAAATATTCAGCTTTCGACAGAGAACTCTTAGCAGCATATTTTGCTGTTCTTCATTTTAAACACTTTTTAGAAGGTAGAGATGTCGTCTTGTGTACCGATCATAAACCCCTTGTCTCCGCTTTTTATAGCAGAAATCCAGCAAAGAGCGATCGCCAGCAAAGACATCTTTCTATCATTTTGGAATACGTCTCTTCACTTATATATTAAAGGATCAGATAATGTCGTAGCTGATGCTTTATCACGCTCCATATCATCTACTTCCATCGATCCAGTTGATCTTCCTGCTATTGCACGATCACAAGCCACTGATGAAGAATTACAAACTTACAAGCCAAGACTTCATGCTTTCCCACTCTATGACAATCTTCAAATTTGGTGCGAAACTACTACTCCTCATCCTCGTCCATTTCTTCCTAAGAAAAATCGTGAACAAGTTTTTCAAGATCTCCATGGCATGTCTCATCCAGGTGTCAAAGCTTCTCTTCGATTAGTGAAGACGCGCTACTTCTGGCCCAATATGGATAAAGATATTCGTATATGGACTCAATCTTGTCATCAATGTCAAAGTTCCAAGATTCAACGCCATACAAAGCAACCTGTTATTCCATTAGAAATTCCTTCCCAGCGCTTTGAAACCGTACACATTGACATTGTTGGACCTTTACCTTCAACCACCGCTATTCAAGAATCTTCAGCAACGTTTCGATATCTTCTCACTTGTATTGATAGAAACACAAGATGGATGGAAGCCTTTCCTCTTCAAAACACCACTGCAAAATCTGTCTCTTACGCTTTCTTACAATGGATCTCTAGATTCGGCGTGCCTTTATATGTCATCACGGATCGCGGACCTCAGTTTGAAAGTGAATTTTTCTCAGAACTATCTTCCTTAATTGGTTTCCATCGACTTAGAACGTCATCTTACCATGCCCAAGCTAATGGAAAAATCGAAAGGTTTCACCGATCTTTGAAAGCAGCAATAATGGCTAGAAAGACTGATTGGTTACTCTCATTGCCCATCATCCTTTTTAGCCTTCGATGTATACCTAATGATTCAGGTTACTCCCCTTTTCAAGCTGTAATAGGAAAAACACCTTTATTACCCGCGGATCTCTTTCCTTCAAATCCTTCTTCAAAACAAGAATTTGAAGTCTTTATGAAAAAATTCATCGCTAGAATGAAAGAACTCGATTTCAGACAATCTCCACCTTTGCATACGTCACGCGATGTTACTTTCATTCCTGAAGCTTTAAAAACATGTACACATGTATACGTACGCGTCGATCGCATCAAAAAGACGTTAGAAGCTCCTTACACCGGACCTTTCCTTGTGCTTCAACGGTTCGATCGATGTTTCAAGTTACAGTACCCAACAGGAAGAACTGATATGGTTTCCATTGATCGATTGAAACCTGCATATATGCCTCCTGTAATAAACTCAGATGTTGTACCACGAGATGCTCCTTCATCATCCGATGTTTTGGCAGAAGATTCTTCAACACCATCCGATGTTCCCGCACAATCAGTGCCAACAGAAGAAGAACCTCCTTTACGAAGAAACCCGAGGCGTCAAGTTAACATTCTCCAAACAAACTTATGTGAAATGTTTTTAATATATATATATAATTATTTGTAACATTTTTTTGTATTTTATGCTTTTAAATGTTTGTATGTTTGTTTATATTGTCTAACGGATATAACCAAATAGGCTTGTGTTTAATGCAACCTTTTTATTTTTCTATATATATAACCATTTATTGTTATTTTATTGTATTCACCAATATTGTATATATGTTTTAGAGATCTTTCGGATGTAACCAATTATGCTCGTATTATTTGAATATTCTTCAAATTTCATGTTATACTATTTTTTACCCCTTCAAATGTTATATGGTCACGTATGTTCTTTCGGACACATAATTAGATATGTTGCATTATTTGAAAAGTGTAGACTTTAAAGAACTTGATTGTAATATTATAATTTCGTTACTTTTATGCCCCATGAAAAATGATTTATATGTTTGGTGCATTGTTAAATGCCCCCACAAATAAATTATACATTTGGATAAGGGCTTATTGAAGGTTTAACTGGTTTATAATATCTCCCATCGATATACTATTATTCGTTAAACATATTTTACACTCCGTTTTTACGGCGCAGGGAAGAATGTCAGTACTCCATTTTATAACTTTATGTAAAAAATTGTTAATTTATGTTCGTATTATGCTAAAAAATTTGCGCTTGAGCCAAAAGTTAGCATAAGTCCGAAGTGAATAGTTATATAAACCGTTTGTTGAGTACTCGAGCCAATTATTAAGAAATTCAAAGAAATAAGTCTCACGCTCAAGATTACTCTCTCCAGGAAATTCTCCCGTGCAAGGAGCGGATAAACTTCAAGGAAAAGGCTTCGACTACTTGAATTTCGATCACAAATTTTTCGCCACTAAACAAGAGTCAGAGCGGCAAGTGGAAAAACGCCGCCACACTGGAAAAGCGCTGCGACTTGCAATTTCGCCTACAAAGAGTATCTCAACAGAGGGATTGTTTACAACATTTTACTGTGTTTTACAACTTTATTTTTTTCCATTGAATCAAATCTTTTCTTCAATGTTTTTGTATTTTATTTTATGATTCCCAAAGTAACTTGAGTTACTTAGGTTAAAAAGATTTGAATTGGAAAGGAAACTTTATTTGTTTCCTATTCACATAAAAATAAGGTATTGCAAACTGTGTTGGCCGCTTTACTAAAAAAGATAATGACCTCAGGACTTTGTGTCCTAATTTCATTAAAAAGAATAAGCTGTGAAACCGTTAGAGTTTCATTTACTAAAAGAAATAATGTGCAGTGCCTATCATTGCTTAACGTAGTTGTGAACTACCAAAACTTTTTTTAACTCATCATATCCTTATATAGGGGGACTAAAGAAGAGACCACCTACATCACTCCAAGTCCTTCCTATATATATAATATATATATATATTTATATATATATATATATATATAATTATAATATATATATATAATATATATATATATATATATATATATATATATATATATATATATATATATATATATATATATATATATATATATATATATATATATTATAATTATATATATAATATATATATTATATAAAATATATTATTTATATATAACTATATATAAATTCTAAAAAAGTAATTATCTGAGTTAGTCGAACTCCGATGATCTGATGAAATGGGTGCGATTTTCAAGTAAATCTTCTCCTTCCTCTCTTGGCATGTCCATATTCTGTTGAAAAATAAAGTTAAATTAAGTTGAGAGCAAATATTTGTCCAATTAAAGGTAAATATAACT
>JABUQX010090175.1:10000-12500 GCA_015478945.1 Trachelipus rathkii | reverse complement strand
GATTTTGCTTATTAACCATACATCTGTATATTGAACACTTTTATATTATTATTAATTATTATTATTATTATTTTTTATACTTGTTATATTATTATTTATTGGTTTTATTCTGCTTATTTTTATCATCATTGTCATTATTTGATTCCTATTTAGTGTTGCACCCCCCCCCTAATCCCAATTTAAATTTTCAACCCTAACTTTAACCGTTTTCAAGCATACTTTGTTAATATTTTTACTTAAAATTTGTTACCCTGCTAGTCACTCTACTTTATCTTTATTTTTATTTTTATTTTTATTTAGCCTTTTCATTGTTATTTCTATTTTTATGCTTATTTTTATTTTAAATCTCTATTCAATATTATTATGCATGTGTCATTTCAGTATCCTGATGATGAGCCATGGTGTGGCTAGAAACGTTGAATTAATAAAACTTTGACTTTTTTCCTGCTTTGGTCATCCTCTTCATAATAAAATTGAGGTTCCCTAGGAACCGACCTATATCAAATCTTATATATATATATATATATAAAATGTATATATAAAGATGTATTATATATATATATATATAAAATATATATAATATATATATATATATATATATATATATATATATATAAAAGTGGGTGGATGTGTTAAAGTAGGAAGTAAGAATGTTAACAGTGAGTGGTGGAATGAAGAGGTGATGCAAGTGCTTAAAGAAAAAAGAAGGCTTGGTTGAATGTACTAAAAGCGAATGATGAGGTTTCAAAAGGAAGTTTGGAATTATATAAGAAGAAAAAGAAAAAAGGAATACTTAAAGGTGCATACGTAGGAGAAAAAAAAGAGGTAGATGAACAGTTTGGAAGGAGGCATGAATGGGGACTTACAAAGGCAATAGGAAGCTCTTCTGGAAGTCTGATGAGGGTTTCAAAAGAAAGATGTTTTGGAATTATATAAAGCGAGAAAAAAAGCGAATACTAAAAGGTGGCATATGTTAGAGGAAAAAAAGAGGTTAAATGAACAGTTTGGAAGGAGGATGGATGGGGGACCTACAAGGCAATAGGAAGCTCTTCTGGAAGGAAAAGCGAGCAAAAGTTTAAGAATGAGAATAAGGGGAATCTGGTTAGAATAATGAATAGGGATGGTGTTTCGTAACTGATGAAATGGATGTGCGGGGAACATTTTAAAAATCTGCATAACATTGGCAAGAATGAAGAGGTGAAGGTGAATGTGTGTGGGTTTTGATGGTGTAAGAAGGAATAGGTGTTTTTGGGGATGTTCAAGTCATTAGTAAGAAGGATGTAATGGGTAGAGTGAGAAAGTTGAAGAATGGTAAATCTGCAGGTATAGATGAAATTACTGGTGAAATGATCAAGAACGGAGGCGGGATGATAATTGATTGGATTGAAGTTGTGTTAACAAGCTTTATTGGGAGGGTAAGTTCGAGGGATTGGAGGGAGCAGTAATAATTACCCTTATTATAGGGTAAAGAGGCAGATAAGGGTAACTGTAGGATTATAGGGGAATTTTAGTTTGAGTGATGTAGAGAAGGTATTTGAGTGTGTAGGAAATATATGCGGATTTTGGTCGAAAGAGTGGCATCAAGTTGACTGAAGCGGGACTGATTTGTGAAGAACAAGGTGAATTTAGAAGTGGTAGAGGATGTGTGGATCAAATCTTTACATTGAAACAAATGACTGAGAAAATGAGGAAGAATAAATTATATTTGTTTTATGGATTTGCAACAGGAGTATGATAGAATTAATAGGGAAGCTCTCTGGCAGGTATAGTGGTATATGGTGTCCGGTGGTAGGCTTCTGAATGCAATCAAAAGGTATGATATGACAAATAGTGAAGCGCTGTGTAAAGAATAAATGGGTCAAAAGTGATTGGCTTAAAATTAATACCTGAGCGAGGCAGGGATGTTTTATGTCTCCTTGGTTAGAAATTTGAATATGGATGAGGTTATGAAAGAATTAGAGGTGGGGTGGCAGCGGATGGGTGTTTAGAATGATGGAGAATGGAAGCGAGAGCGGAGGGTGCCCTACCTATTATTATGTGGATGATTTGGTTTTGTGTGGTGAATCTGAAGTTTGAGAAGATTGGTAGAGAGATTTGGCAAGGTGTGTAAAAGGAGGAATTTGAAAGTAAACGTATATAAGAGTAAGATTATGGTTGTGAGCGAGGACAATCCTCGGTGTGAAATTTGTTAGATGCCGTGAGCCAAGCTGGAACAACTGTCTGAGTTTTAAATATTTAGATATATGTTGGAGAAAAGATAATGGATGATGCATGATGTAGTAGGATAGTTCGAATATATTGTGAAATTGGTAGAAGGAGGCTGTTGCAATTAAATCGTTGGTGGATGTAAAGGACCAGCTAAGTCTTGAGTGTGCGTGGGTCTTGCATAAGAGTATATTGTTACCTGTGTTAATGTACGGCAGTGAGACTATGGTCTGGAATAAGAGCTATAGATCTAAAGGTGTGTGGTGTGAAGAATGGGATAAATGAGAGAATAAAT
>JABUQX010090175.1:0-5000 GCA_015478945.1 Trachelipus rathkii | reverse complement strand
TCACACTGGATTTTCACACTGGTTTTTATTATTTTTTTCAACTAGACCCAGTACGGTTTTCTAACTGGAAAATTCTAGCTGGATTCCCCCAGTGCGATCCAGCAAAGTATCCAGCTGGAAATAATCCAGCTGGAAATTTTCCAGCGGGATCCGGTGCGAAATTTCATGATTCCCGCTGGTCCAGTACGTTCCTGCAGAATTTCCTACTGGACACTTTTTGCTGGGGAGGACAAGTAAATTAAATATTAATGAAAATATAGATTACCATTAAAAACTAGACATTATTATAATCAACAGAAACGGGCCCGGGAGCTCTTTGCTACAACTAGGACAGGAAGCCCTTTTTCAGTTTCTAGGGTCTTAGAAACTGTTTGACGATCCGTGGGCTTTATATCCTTTTTGAGAGGTATTCACCTCTTTTATATTTTTTTGATCATTAATCATTTGATCATTAATCAAAAACCGAAAGAATTCTGGTAATTGTATCATTTCCGTAGATAAATACTTTCAACACAATAAACATGAAGGTGTTCAAACGACACTGAAAACATAAAATATTAAAAAAAAATATATAGACACTACTCCTTTAAAAGGAAGTTACATAAAAAGGCATTATATCGCTGAATCGCCAACCATGCAGTGTCACGTGTTAGCTAAAACTCCAATAGAAAGAGCGCAAGAGTTGCCAAAGGCTGCATTTTTAGTTTTTAATTCTTAATTTCAATTTTTTTTAGGGGCTCGAGCCGACGTTGGGAAAGAGGGGACCCACGCCCCCCCGTTGTCCCCCCCTGAAGGCCGAGAGACCCTGACTCTTTCCATCTTTGTTATTTAATCTTGGGTATTCCTTTAGTTAAAAAAAATGTTTTTGGTAACTCTGACGCTCTATTGCTTGGAAATAATCGAAAAAAAATCGATTACATAGTTCGTCGATATATATCGGCTTTTAAACTTTCCTTTTAACAGGGACAAGTTCCCAATTGTGTATAAAAATAGATACAATCAATTAGGGTGTAATGTTAAAAAAGCAGTACAAATTCTTATTTATTAGTTGATGAAAAACGAACTAACCGTGAGTAAATTAATTAAGTGTGTAAAAACTTTGTTTATTGGCTCTTATTATTATTATTATTGTATTATTATATTATTATTATTATTATTATGATTATTATTATTATTATTATTATTATTATTATTATTATTATTATTATTATTATTATTATTATTATTATTATTATTATTATTATTATTATTATTATTATTATTATTTTAATTAAAAATTTCGGATTGAAAAATTTTGTGACAAAAAATAAACTAAGTTTAAGGTGATTTTTATATGTATTTTCAAGCTGCAAGAAAAGCCATAACATTTTTATTATTTATTTTGTTTTAAAGATGCGTAGCCAACTTTGTTTAAAAAGGTTCTTTTTTTCTTTGTAATTGCATATATTTTTATTTTAAATAGCAAGGTGTTGCCAAATTAGACTCCACCTTCTTGTCCTGATTAGGAAGGTATGGGAATTCTTCTGAATATGTACGAATGTATAAATTTATATATCCTGCTATTTATTTATCAATTTTTAATTGGTCTAAAATGTATCAAGGGTGACTTTATTTCATATAAGACGTAATGTAATAAAGTTCGGAATGATTATTATCCATTATTTTTGTTGGAGGAAACTTGTGTAGCTGTGTACGTTTGGCATACCATCATTTTTACGACGATTTTGAAAATTCGTCTGTAGTACCGTTATTACTTACCTGTGTTGTAGATCATATGTGAATATTGAGTTAAATTTCTCATTTAATATT
This sequence comes from Trachelipus rathkii, assembly GCA_015478945.1. Taxonomy (NCBI): domain Eukaryota; kingdom Metazoa; phylum Arthropoda; class Malacostraca; order Isopoda; family Trachelipodidae; genus Trachelipus; species Trachelipus rathkii. Next base: position 3,191 of record JABUQX010090175.1, on the reverse strand, counting down.
AATATTTTTATCTTGGGGTTGTCTTAAATATTTCAAAATGTTTTAATATTGTTTATTTAGCATTTATATTTTTCTCTTTGTGTTTAAAGTGTATATTATAATAACATTGTTTTTTTTATTACTGGGAAGGTTTAATGACCGAGCTCACCTGCAATGAATTTACAGTAATTGCTATGTTGCCAATGTTTGAAATTTTGATGCATTTAAATTTCCTTGTTGAAGATTTTAAAGTAAAGTAAAGTTTGTCTTGATATTATTTTTGTTCTTGGTTATTAAAGTAAATTTATATTTATTTTTAAACTATTTTATTTAATTAATCTTTGTTGATATCTTTGGCTATATTCTTGTTAGTTAATATACTCTTATTACCTGATTGGAATATTAGGATTAGATCTAGTGTAGCTTGTTTATCTTAACATTATTTTCTTGAGTTCTATTTTATATGCCTGTCCTATATATGTCTTCTTCGATATAATATTTGGCAATTTATTATATCGTCGGGTATATAATGTGGGATTTTTGGATTTTTTTTGGAAAAAAATCAATTTTGATTTTTTGGATTTTTTTTCGGATTTTTTGGATTTTTTTTGAGAATTCGTGACGTCACGCGAAATATAATTTGTAAAAAAAATTTTTTTTAAAGCCCGATAAGTATTATTTTTTAACCCTAGGCCCGTATTATCTGAGTTCAAAAATCTTAAAATAGGGGCTTATATGTCTATGACACATGAAACCGCAACCGCAAAAGAATTTATTTGTAATAATGATAATATATTACATCAGAAATAAAAGAAACATGTTTGAAACATGATCTTTTGTTGACATTTTTATAATGTAGAAATTTTAAAACAGAGTAGCCTATGATATTATTATTCTAGTTTTTTATTTCTATTGAAATTAAATCACCTAAATATCCAAAAAATTTACAAATACTATACGAACAAGACCACCAATTTCACTGAAGAAGATTATTTTCTTTCTTTTACGATTATAGGAATATATCATAAACTTGCGTTCATAATAACGGCACGTTTGTTTATATGTTTGCTTATATCTAACGAATATTTTTAATAATTTTAATATATGTTTATTATTTTTTTCTTACAGTGTCTTTATCTTATGTTCTTCCTTTTATGATATAGTAATATATCATAAAACTTGGTTCATAATATCTGGCATATATATTTACTTATTTGTTAATATTGGATTGGATGAAATTATGGCTTAGTTTTTTTTTTTCAATATCAATAGTTGTTGATAGGCTGATATCCATACATTCAGTGAACAGCTCGTACTCTGGTATTTCCTATTTTGACCAAAGAGGATTTGATGTCAGCATTTTTTTATGCAAGTTATTTTAAGGATCAATCAGGTCCAGTTAATCTTTATGGGTCAGATAATTACTCTATCCCAGAGGGGGCGAAAATCTAGTGTCCTGTGGTAACTGATGTTTGGATTCTTGGTTGTTATAGAATAATAACCCAGGGCTCAAATATCAGGATCCACGTTGTTTCACCAGTGGAAGCTGCGTCTTTAAGTATTCAATTATCAAAGTAAGCTAATCTGGTGTTTACAATATTTATACTATATATAATATATATATATATATTATATATATATATATATATATATATATATATATATATTATATATATATATATATATATATATATTAATACTATATATATATTTTATGTATATATGTAAATACTGCAATTAAACCGCAGTTCAATTTGTATAGATAAATTAACTCCTTGAGTGAATCTTCACTTACCAGGATTAGATCCCGGGCCCTCGCGAACGGTATGCCAAGCGTGTTACCACTCAAACCACGACAAGCTAAAAAGATACGCGACTTAAACCTATGAAAGAGTGCTCTATTCAATAGGAATAAGGACCGCCTATGTCAGGACAGATACCTCAGCCACGCATCTCCGCTTGCACTCGGGTCAAAAGGAAAACACAGGACCCATGTAAGGAGACCACTCTAGATCGGAGTATAAATTGTATAGATGTAAATACTGCAATTAAACCGCAGTTCAATTTGTATAGATAAAATAACTCCTTGATTGAATCTTCACTTACCAGGATTAGATCCCGGGTCCTCACGAATGGTATGCCGAGCGTGTTACCACTCAACCACGACAAGCTAAAAAGATACGCGACTTAAACCTATGAAAGAGTGCTCTATTCAATAGGAATAAGGACCGCCTATGTCAGGACAGATACCTCAGCCACGCATCTCCGCTTGCACTCGGGTCAAAGGTAACACAGGACCCATTTAAGGAGACCACTCTAGATCGGAGTATAAATTGTATAGGTAAATACTGCAATTAAACCGCAGTTCAATTTGTATAGATAATATACTCCGATCTAGAGTGGTCTCCTTACATGGGTCCTGTGTTACCTTTGACCGAGTCAAGCGGGATGCGCTGGCTGAGGTATCTGTCCTGACATAGGTGGTCCTTATTCCTATTGATAGAGCACTCTTTCATAGGTTTAAGTCGCGTATCTTTTTAGCTTGTCGTGGTTGAGTGGTAACACGCTTGGCATACCGTTCGCGAGGGCCCGGGATCTAATTCTGGTAAGTGAAGATTCACTCAAGGAGTTATTTTATCTATACAAATTGAACTGCGGTTTAATTGCAGTATTTACATCTATACAAATTATACTCCGATCTAGAGTGGTCTTCTTACATGGGTCCTGTGTTACCTTTGACCCGAGTGCAAGCGGAGATGCCGTGGCTGAGGTATCTGTCCTGACATAGGGCGGTCCTTATTCCTATTGAATAGGAGAACTCTTTCATAGGTTTAAGTCGCGTATCTTTTTAGCTTGTCGTGGTTGAGTGGAACACGCTCGGCATACCGATTCGTGAAGGACCCGGGACTAATCCTGCGTAAGTGGAAGATTCACTCAAGGATTATTTTATTCTATATATATATACTATATATATTATATATATATATTATATATATATATATATATATATATATAATAAATATATATATATATAATATTATATTATTATATATTATATATATATATATATATATATATTTTATAAAATAATAAAAATATATATATATATATATTAATATATATATATATATATATATATATATATATATATATATATATATATATATATATATTATATATATATATATATATATATATATATATATATATAT
>JABUQX010090174.1:35000-38031 GCA_015478945.1 Trachelipus rathkii | reverse complement strand
AGTTAATTTACTGGCCTTCACATCCTTCCTCTCTCCCACTATCATCCTCATCCAACTCCTCCATTGCCTCCAGTTACTGTTAATATATATATATGAGGTGTTTTTAGTTATCTTTCATCTTGTTCCTCCAAACAACCTCCGGCAAAACAGACTCCACCACCTCGTCGAAAAATCGTTTCCTCTTCTCTCCGCGCTCCAAACATACCAGATTTCGTTCCGCATATTGCCATTAATTGTCCCTGGCATATATATATATATATATATATAATATATATATATATAATATATAATATATTATATTATATTATATATATATATATTAAATAATATATAAATATATATAATATATATATATATTATATATATATATATTATTTACACCTTTTCTCAAAAAAAAAACACAATATATAAAATATATTATATATATAATATAACTATATATATATTATATATATTTATATATTATATATATTATATATATATATATATATATATATAATATATTATATAGATATAATATATATATATACTGTAATAGATATACCAACCACACACACACACATATATATATAATAATATATATATATATATATATATATATATAATAATATATAAATATATATAATAATATATATATAGATATTATATATATACTATAATATATATATGATATATATATAAAAAATATATATATTAATATATATAATATATATAATATAATATTATATATATTATATAATATATAAATATATAATATATAATCAATATATTAGATATATATATACTATATATATATATATATATACTATAATATATAATATATATATAATAGATATATATATATTATATATATATATATATATATATAATAATATATATATATATATAATATATTTAATATATATTATGATATATAATATATATATATATATATATATATATAGTATATATATATATATATTATATTATATATATATATATGTCATAAATCTTCCTGTGAACTATCATTCCAACCTTGAAACTAGTGAGGGGAGGTTTAGATATTTATTCTCGAATCGTATCTTGCCAAAAAAACATTTAACTACGTATCGGGATAGGGATGTGATCACCGGGAATTTTAAGGCACCGGCCAATCCGCCAGCCGCAACCGCAACCGCACCCGCAACCGCAACCGCAACCGCAACCGCAACCGCACCCGCACCGCACCCAACCGCAAACCGCAACCCTCACATGCAAGCCACACCACCACAAGCCAGCAACCACGCAACAAGCCAAAAGCACCGCACAGCCAAGCCACACGCCCACCGCCACCGCCACCGCAGCCCGCAACTGCACCTCACCCTACAACTTTCTGTATATTTTTTTGTTACCCACTATTTTTTTTTATTTACCAACAATTGTTTGAGATAAAGCAAGTGAGATTAACTAGGGGGCCGCCGTCGTTCTCTTCCCAAGCAAAACTCTCCCCTCTTCAGTTATCAACCCTTAGGGAATTCCACCCTTAGGAATCCCTGTGGTGACACCAATCGTCTCGAACCCAAAACTTTTGAGATCCTTGGGTCGATCTCCTTTGGGAACCCCACTTTTTCTTGGGTAGCCTTGACCCCCAACCCGGGCTTCCCCAACTTATTGAACCGTGTGGGCCCATAACCTTCAACCTGCATAAATGTCTTCTCTTTGGCTCCAAATTATTAGCCCATGGACCTCTCACCTGTAAGACATCCAAAATGGGTTCCGAAAATTGCTCCTTACCCATAGATATACCGAAGCTCTTCCGAAAAACCCCATGGAAAAGACCAAGATTTAACTTTTAATTGGCGTCCATGATCGGGGGCGGGTAGAGTGGGCCTTCTTTATAAAGTTAAGGCAAAGCCAATCCCAAAAAACTATCCCCTTTTTGAAAAAAAAAAACGAACGGTTTCCAGAATATTGCAGGGAAATCTTTCCCAATGTCTTTCCAGACAGGTTCTCATTTGCAACAGCCAAGAAAAACTGCGCCCCACGATCCTTCTGAGGGTAGCAACACCCTTGGCGTACCAAAAATGTTATTGGCCAAGGCTGACCGGAAGAACAAAGAAAGAGAAAAAAAACACTCTACAGAGGCAATACTAACGAACCCTTCACCTCCAAAAAATATTATTATTTACCAAAAGCCAGGCGCAGGCAAGATCTTCGGCCGAATCAAAACCACATTCAAAGCAGATTTCGCGGACCCATAATTCTTATCTACAGTTAAAACCTTCATCACAAAAGAACTAAAATTTTCTTCAGGTTATTGGGAAAAGTTGTCCTTGAAAAAATCTCTCGCAGTTCCAAAAAACTGGCTCGAATTACCCAAACAAGTTTACTTTGTTGTTGCCCAGAGTATAACAAGATGGAAAATCTTCCTTTTCCTTGCGGCCGAGTCTCAGGACCGGTATATTGAGTATTAGGTTTGTTTAGTCATTACAAAGTTTTTCCCGCCATATTTGGAGGGAACTTTCCCCCCCCCCCCAAAAAAAAAAAAAAAAATAGGGGAAAGTGATACTGAAGGGCCCACCTGATTTCTTCAAAAACAAGTGGACAGGCAAAAAATTCGGCATTATATTATCCCGTTTCTTTTTACACTCAATAAGTATGTCGACAGCCCGTGTGGACTGTAAGGGATGATGCTTCTGGATCAGTGCATGCATCATCATTCAAATTCATTCTTATATCATAACTTCGGTCACGTTTCATTTAATCAGCATCTTTGTTTTTGAGAACCCTTTCTATAATAGGAATGTTCAATAGAAAATATACCCTTTTTCCAATCTTTGCTGGAGGAACAACGACCGAATGTCATCCCAATCCCCAAGCATTTGGTAAAGATTCCAAAAATTAAGACTGACGGTCAGGAGGACGAACACTTTTAATTCACACTTGTAAAAAAAATTAATGGAGGAAGATGGGCCTTGCTTACTTCTCCAGAGGTTCGTTAAATATCCCACGGCCTTCTCAAATTAAAAATTTGGGTTTTACGTAATCACCTCTTCAACTGTAGGAACCTCTG
>JABUQX010090174.1:15000-30000 GCA_015478945.1 Trachelipus rathkii | reverse complement strand
GTTTTTCATTTTCCCCCTAGTATGCAGTGTAGTCTACCGAGCTAGATAAAATATTGTATGGTATAACATTTTTTAGCATCAAATATATTAACAAGTTTATTTAAAAACATATCTACAGAAAAAAAGCACATAATGAAAATGAAAATAACAATAACAATCCACCACATAAATTAGAATATAAGGGCTGAACAGGGTAAGACATACGTTTTTTACAACAAAACTTACATTATTATAAAATTTTAAAATAAAAATAAAAGGTGAAATAATGAATTATTCAAAATAAATTTTAAGGTTCCAAATAGAAATCAATTATGTGAACAAGGGCGTTCCGTTTATTTTTTGCTATATAAAAACGGAAAATCCAATGTTGCCTGTTGAATGTGATTGTGACGAAGGGCAATGTATTGGATATGAAGAAAAGGTATCCTCTCCTCCAAACCTTTACAGAGTGTTTATTTCGTTAATAAGCCGGAAAAACACTACCTAAAAAAACGAAGGTCAATGTTTTAAAACACCGATTGTATTTCCTCTTCCATTCATCTTTAAATAATTCAGTTAATAATTCAAAAGTACTTTGCGTACTCTGTCAATTTCAAAGAGTTGAGGATGCTCCAAAAGGATAGGACCACATATCTATTGAAGTATTATAAATCTTCGCTCCAAAAAGAGAAGAACTTAGTTCCTAAGATGCCCTTTCTTAAAAATTATAAGAATTATAAGACAAACACACCTGCAAATATCACGCTGAATATCATGAAGTATTAATAAATTACTATTCTGTTGCGATATCTTCAAAATTTAAAGGGCCCTGTCCCACTATCATCTACATTGATTACAGTATGGCTATTAAGTCGTAAAAAAGGACGAAGTGCAGGAAGATAGGGTCTCCGTGTTATAACATTTCATAATCCAACGTCCTTGAGGAAAGTTCCATTCACATGTTAAAGAACTGGATCCCCATAAGTCCGAAAAAAGGTGTGAATTTATAGGGTGAACTTTTTATTAAATTCCCAAGAGTAGGCGTTCATGTTCCACAATCCCATTATTACTTTTCTTGTGTTGAACAATTTCCGTTTCACAATTGTTAGGGGAATTATATGGATTACTCGGAAAAACCCGTGAGTGAAAATTAAATATTCTTGGTTTCAAAACTCTCTTAATAGGGTACTTTGCTGTAGTTATTCAAAAGCGAATTTTCAATTCCCAAATGGGACGTTGTGGTTATTAAATTTCCACTTTTCGGCAGTAGAAGATAAGCCGTCCAACAGTTTTGAAAAAAAACAGGTTCTGGACATACCAGCTGATAGCCAAAAGTTAGGTTACTTTTATTTAAGTAAGCAAATTAGGAATTTGAAACGTGATTAAAAATGATTCTAGGTAATCTTACAGATGTAGGATGAGTCGTTCTTGAAAAGGAGAAAGGATAGCGCCATTAAACTCGACCGTAAAATTCATAAAGTATTATTTACGACCGCTAAAAGCCTTGCTTTAATTCATCATGTGCAAGCCTTCATCTTTGAAAACTATAAAAAACCACATGATTGGAATGAGACTGTTTAGCGTCGTCTGGAATAAATTTAAACAAAATTTTGCTTTATATAGCTTCTATAAGGATAATTAGCAGCGGACGCACCTAGTGAAGTTCCGTTAAGATATTAATCAAATAAACATAAATATACAGGAAAAAATTTGATTCTGGAAAACTATTATGGTCATCACCCGGAAGGAAAGAAAATCTGTTTAACCATAGTTTTGTGGAATTTCGTTTTTACATATAAAAAAACATTAGAGGGATCTATTGGTATTGATCAGAAGTACCTGGAATATTGAACCTTCTAGAGGAAAAACACTGTATTGTAAAATTGAATGCAGAGGGGATTAATACTGATAAAAAGGTTGGAGTCGGCTAACCGCTTAATCTCCATGACCACTTCAGGAGTTTTCCCTTCAACCTCTTGCAAAAAAGTGAAAATACAAATGTTAACTGGCTAATAATTCTATTAAGTATAATGAAAACATTTTCATACAGACGATAAATATGTTATTTATATAAATATTTCAAGCATTTAAAAGCTAAATTTATCCAGTGGTAATTAAAATAGCAAAAACACAATACATTTTTTTTAGAGGTTTTTTCCCGCTTAGTCTTTTTTCTTTATTAAACAGTCTTCTTTACCTCCGCCCCTGTCCTGAAACTTTTAACGTCTTATTTACGGCTTAAACTTCAATCCAACATCTCATCCTGGGGAAAAACATCGGCTATACGTCTGGTTTTAACCCGCTGTATACGAGATTATTTCCTGCAAAGCAGCAAATAATCTTGGGAATAGTATGCAAACCTTTTGTCAAAAGTTTATCTCGCTCCTCCATTTCCTCATCTGTCACTGAGTTCAGCCTTGCAACTCCTCTCCAAAACTTTGGGGCAAAAAAATCAACCCAAAGGGCATACCCCCTCTTCTTCTTTCCTCCTTCTGAATACCCTTTCTTCTTCCATTATTTACAGGGGAGTGTCTTTCGTTATTTTTATACATAAAAGGTAGAATACCCTAAATGGAAAGCAAAAAATTATATATCTGGACTACACCTCTTATAAATATTCCATTATGCGGTTGGTAATTACTTAGCAAATGACTGTGGTCTGTTCTAATGATGGAAAGAGCTTTTTCGAAAACAAGGGTTCGCGTATTGTAAAGGGGAAAAGGATTTCTTCTGTTCCTCTTATCTGAATGCGAAGGGCAGTCGGAAATTTGATCTATTCAGGAGGGTAGATACATGGAAACATTAAGGGAAAATGTTATAAACTTACTCTCTTTAGGGAAAATATACTTAACTCTTAATTAAAAGGAGCTTTTTATTACCTTACATATTGATATCAACCTAATTTGTGAAATACATTTTAAGCCATACCTGGATATTGAGGGCAATCTCGGATGGGACCATGATATATATGCAGTAAAACTCGAAATCTGCTTCATCTTTTGTTCATGCGGAAGTCATGGGGTTATTCTCCCAAACTAGATAGTATAAAACCCTCTTTCAACCATAGTAGGGATATCATGAAGTATATCAAGCTCAGCATCACGTTTACCGAAATATGTCTACGCTGCCATGAATGAAAAGCGTTCGAGAAAAAAAACCATGGTTCCACGGTTTCTCGTTAGTTTACACTTACTTTTTTGAGCTTAAAAGATATATTACTTTTATCTTCATAGGTTACGCCATTTTTCAGTTTTGTATATCCAACGTCTCTTACACATCAAATTCCACTCCATATCAACGAGAACGTTTAAAAAATGGACTAAAAAAATAAAGCAGGCCCAACCGATTTTAAAGAATATTGAACCTCCGCAAAGTTAACCTTGGTCAAATTTAAGTATTCGTTTGTAAGCAAAAAAAAAAATGGTAGCGCATTCACCTTTTTGGACAATTGTAGGTCCTTTTCAGAAAACCGGAATAAAACCTTCCATTTAATATTAAGTTTCAACAAACATTCTTTACACTTCTGTAACCAACTGCCAATCCAGTTTTGATCTTGTTGTAAAATTTTCTTATTGTCGTATTTTGAATATTCACATTTCACATAATCCTACAACCTATGACAGTTACACCAATTATATTGGATTCATTAACATAAACACAGTTGTAAAAAATCCGAGAGTTTATTATCAGGATGTAAAAATCCAGGGGGGGGCTGAAGTAGGGAGAGTTAAAAAAATAAAAGTGATCTAACCACTCTCCATGATGAATAAAAAACAACTTATTTCAAATTATTATCTCATATGCATTTTTAAAATAAAATGTATAGTAGTCGGAAATAGGGGCCCATTATAACAAGATAACTGTATTTTCCCTTTACCTCTCGAAAAGCTAATATTTTTCAATTTTAATATTCATTGCTTTTAGGTGAAAGTGACATTGAATTGTCTTGATTGTTTATAAAAATCCCACTTTTCTTTTTTCCCCTTCTGAATCCCAGGTAATATAAAGCTTAAACTATCCACGGAACTGAGTGGACGATATTGTTGGCATTTAAAAACTTCAGTTAGTCATCCGATTCACTTTATCCTTTTTTCTTTCCACATCTTTCTTCTTCCTATGAAACTTCTTAACATAATTCGGCTTTAACTTTAATACCATGTAAAATTTATCTTTTATATTGTCTTTTGCTCACATCAAAGACTGATAAAATAGGATAGTAATTAATTTCCAGTACATTTCGTAATTTAATAGGGAGTTGACTTTATAGATTCTATGGTAAAGATCTGTTATAAGAATAAACTAGATCGTCCAAGTATATCAAAAAATATTTAAAAAAGTATTTCAATTTAGTAAAGTACCTATGCATGCGTTCTTTAATAATACGCTGGAAACTCTTTCAACTATTGCCGCTTTGTTTAACGGAAAAAAATGTATTGTAATTTAGCTTATACCCATTTACTCCCAGAAGCGATCTCCTGAAAAAAACTCTCGCCCCTTTGAATTCCATTCCTGAAATCGTCCAAAATGTTTTAAAGTGTTCTCCCTCTTCATCCTCTATAAATTTCAGGTACTCAGCCTGCAACTGTAAAACTATCTTTTACTTTTAAAGGGGGCTTCAAAACCACAAAGTATCGAGGAATATACGTCAATTGTAAAAAGTAGGGGTATTGGGGTAAAAAACCTCATTGTAAAAGAAAGCCTGTATTTAATCATTCCGGGATATATCTAACGCCATCTATTGGTCTGTCGGGGCTGCGGAGAATATGGTTTTTTCCGTGTAGAAATTTTTTTCTTACAGGTTTATTGGTTAGAGTAAAAATGCCTTCTTTCACCTTCTAAAATATGCTTTTTAAACCTTTTTTCTCAAATTAGATACCTTAAAGCAAAAAACCTAAGTGAAAAACCCCCCAAAAAAAACTATTGGGGGTTTCTTTATTGAAAAGTAAAAGCTGTCAAATGAATAATGAATTCTGTGCGTCAAAGTTGGTTCTACTGACACACTCGTGTAAGCGTTATAGTAATTATAAATATATATAATTATATAATATAAATATTATATATAATTAATATATATATATATATATATTATATATAAATATTATATATATATATATATAATTCTTTCTAATAAGCTATATATAATTGAAATGTACTTTAGTTATTAAGGTATATATGTTGAAATATATTTTGAACCAAAAAAAGTGATAATTAAAAGGGCCAAGGGATAAAGAAAAAAAAGGAGAAAAAAAAAAGATTTAAAAAATAACATTTAATTATATTACACCAAGCTTTACAACTAAAATAAATATATATATATATATATATATATATAATATATATATATAATATATATATAATATATATATTATAATATATATAATATTAATATATAGTAAATATATATATATATATATTATATATATGGATAATAACAATGTCTAATAAATCCTAAAATAAGGTTTATTATAAGTTTTTGCTTAATCGTCCTCTGTAAACACGATTTAAGAATTTTATCTTGATGCGTTAAGGAAAGTGGCCTGAATGAAACTTGAAATCAGGGTCTAAGGGTGGTCATGGGGGATATTATCTTAAGTTCTTGCTTAAAAAATCGTTGGTGTATTTAGAGATTAAAACTTCTGGGGAAATTAATAGTCTGAAGTTTTCTTGTTTGATCTCATTCCATCCTTTTAAAGGGCCTTTCTTCCAGTTACGTGGGAGAAGATCAAAAGCTATCAAATCCCACAATATTTGACCCTTTAACTATTTTATCACCATCAATTACGATCTGTCCTGCTTCATTCAAAAAAGAGTTCTTCAACTTTAAAAATATTATATTAAAAGCTATTCCTGATTTTACGCACCTAAAATCATTTAGCATTATATTCATGAAAATTTTTAAATTATTATCTTCATTTTTCACTTTCAAAGTTTTACTTCCATTAGTATAAATCTTTACATTAATCGGTTAGCGGAAATTTACGTAGGTATGGATGTAGGTGCAAAAGGTCTTTTAAGAATCTATCAAAATTTTGTATGCCCTGTATAAAGGATGCGTTTTTCTCATGGATGGTTAATGTCGAATTTTAAATATTCTTTACATTCTTTCTCGTATTTGGTTATCTGTTCAAAAACTTTAGGAATCATATTAAACTATGAGGAGAGTGTTGCTGAAAAGATTATTGAAAAATCATTCCCACTAATATAAGATTCTGTTTGGGTCAAATCCTGTTGTACTTGGCGGGATGTGGAAAAGAGGTTGTTAATTCAATGCATTAGCTGTAATATCTTGGCGTATATTTAGGGCTGTGGATTGTGGATTTTGCTGAAGGTTAAAAACATTACAAATACTGTGGCAATTAAACTCGGGGCATATTGAATGTGAATGAGAATCGGCTAGAAGAATTTGGGAATTTCTGTACAGATTGCCGTATTTTATTATACTTCTTTTTCTTCATACTCATTATATGGAAGTTACAAGCAAAACCTTCGTTTCATTTATGGTGCAACCCACTTTAGTTAATCAGTGGAAATATAACGGGAGAAGAGTAAAATGGTAGGAATAACTCCCCGCCCTCTTGTTAGTACTTCTTTTTATTTTTTCAGATTTTTTATGTTTAGGGGAGAGTTTTTTTAATAGATGTTTCTTGAAACGGAACGTAGCTTACTTTCTGAGGTCGGTTTAAAGGAACCATTCCTTTATTAAGATTTAAACCAAGGAATCTTCACATACACCACTGAACTAATTTCTCCCAATTACCCCTCGCTAATTAGGGTTTACGTTTTTCAAGGGAAGGGGTTTCAGCTTTTTTAATTTTTTTTTTAAGAAGCGGTAAATACTTTGCAAAACTAGAGCAATCTCATTATTTCAGGTTAGATTATACAGCAGTTTTCTAAATCTCATTACTCTACATCTTGGGAAGAAAATGTTTGGTTAACGACGCCCCAACAAACACAGACCCCAATTACCACTAATGAATCTCGAGAGGCTTACTGGACCTACCAAGTTTTTCCGAAGTCAACCTCCTCGCCGGTGAAAGTTCACACATCAAAAATTAACCGCTTGGGGATAGGGAAGTAAACCTCTTATAACTTTAAAGAAGTTTCCTTTGGAAAGTGGGGAAAAACATTTGAAGTCCAATATATTATTTGACTCATTGTCTCTTCTCTTGCCGAAAAAACAATAGAAAAAATACTTGGTAATTGTTGGTTTAAAAAGAAAAACACTTCCAAAAATGCTTGCTTTGATGAAAAAAAAATATTCTTGGTATGAAAAACCACAGAGAACATTTTGCATGGGTGGAGAAAATAAACTGTGAAACGCTTTCTGCTATTCCAAATTCAATTGGGGTGGGCATTAAAATTCATCTTTAATAACAATTAAAATTTTCCCATATGGGTATAATGTCCAAAACATCTAATATCGTAATATGCCTTCATGTTGAAAATGAATAACATCTTATATTCTTTTAAAAAATTTCCTGATAAACATCTAAAACCACCCATATTATTTTACAGGGGGCTTGCTCCAAAAAAATTCTCCATTTCCTTTTGTAAAAATATTGAAATAATAGAAAGGTTTTTACCCACAAGCCTGTCGGTCCAGCTACCAAGAACCATGTAACCGGGGTACGCTTGCGAAACAGGTAAATTCTTCCACATCCATACTCGTTAAGAAGTGAATAATGAATAATGAGATTAAATTATTTCCTGTTTTAAAAGTAAATTAAATAATGTATTGTTTTTTAATAAAAATTTTAACACAAATTTATCTAAAATAAAAAAAAATAAATAAAAATAATAAAAAAAATAATAATAAATTAATAATAAATAAAAAAGTATTAAAAACAAAATAAATAGGGAAAAATAAAAAATTAAATAAAAAAGTATTAAAAACACAAATAAATAATATAAGTTTAAAACCAGGGAGAAAAAAGAGTTAAAAGCAGTAAAGCATAAAAGTTAAAAGCAGTAAAAAAACAGGTTTTAAAAACCAATGACATACTAATCCCTTAGGTATTAAACCACCTCTATTGATTATATTACTGCTTTTAAGGAGGTATTTGTAAATGTATATGGGAGTTTTTTAAAGCAGTAAAAAAGCAGGATGTTTAAAAGCAGTTTTTTAAAAGCAGGAGGGAGTTAAAGCAGGGAAAGCAGGAGAAGTTAAAGGCAGTAAGCAAGATAGCCTTAAAGCAAAGTTAAAAAAAAGCAGAGAGGTTAAAAAGTTAAAAACAGTTAAAAAAACCAAAAAAAGGCTTACTAATCCCCCTTAGGTGCAGGTAATAACACCTCTTATTTGATTACTGAGTTTTACTGCCTTGTATAAGTATTGAAAAAGTATTATGTTTTTAATAAAAAATTTCGTACAAAGATTGTAGTTAAAAATGAAATTTCATTTGTTTGGAGTTGGATATTTCATATTTTTCGTTCGAAGCGTTAATTATGCGTCTTGGCGGACGCCACGCCGCGCGGTTACGGCGGGAAATTATTGCCGGGCCTGCGGGCCGCACGCGGCGGCTGACGGGTAATTGATTGCGCCTGCCGGGCCCGCACCGCGCGCCGGTCTCGCGGCGGACGGGGTTCAAGGCGGACGCGGACTCTTGGAAAAAACGTTTCGGGTCACTGTCTCAAATGTGTAACTCTTTTAGATATATATTCTGGCGTTTTACTATAAGTGTTAGTAAAAATACTAAACTCATTAGTTAGGAAAGCATCCCTGAAAACCAACTGTAATATACACCAAGCGATCCGCATACCTGTTAGAAAAACCTAAGGGTTATGTTTATTCTCTAGAGAATCGCGCAGATCACTGTGATCTTATTTAGAAGTAGAACTGTATCAGTGTACACCGGTCATCCCAGGTTTTTTTGAAACATCACATGATTCCTCTCAGTTATTCCAGTTTTCTAGGAAGGGCTAGGAAAAAGCTTGAAAAAATAGGTGGCACTCCAGTTGGCACTATGTGCACTCACTTGGCACTATGTGGCCACTCACTTGGCAACTCATTTGGCACTCACTTGGGGCAGACTCATGGCAACCTTTATTGGCAGACTTCCACTGGGGCAGCTCCACCCTGGGGCAACTCAACCTGGGCAAACTCAAATCTAATACTCATTAGAACAACTAATAAGAAACATCCCTAGATTAACTTTCTTTACGTATTGGGGGGAAACCATCCAAAACCATCAAGATTAGCGTGGGTCAAAATTGACCCCATTGTATATGGCTCTTAAAAGAGTATATGTTGTTCTGTTAGTTAGTGTGGTATTGTCCTGTGTGTAATGATTGTTGTAGTTGTTATCTTGTTGTTGATTGTTGTGTGGTGTGTCCTATATTAGCTATATTTTTGTTGTTGTTGTGGTTGTGTTTTGTTGTGGTTGATGTTGTTGTTGTTATATTAGTTGTTAGTTGTGTTGTTCGTAATAAAGTTTTGTTTCATGATGTTATGTATGAATTGCGTGTGGTGTGCTTAGTATATGTTAGCTTCCTCTCGTTGTTAGTTGATTAAATATATGGTTAGTTGATTGTGTGTTGTTGGGAAGATAAATTTGAAGTTATTGTTTTATTGTTGATGTTGATTAGTTGTTGTTTTTGATCCGTGTGGTGTCTCAAAATTGACCCATCGGTTATCTGGTTTGTGGTTGGTGAGTTGTTAAGAGGTCAGATTAGTGTGACCTGTATGTTGTATGGTATGGTAGTTGTTAGTTGTAGTATTTGGTTGTTGTTCTTGTATGTTTGTAAGGGATTCTCTATACAGAAATATTCGCGCGAAACCTAGTTGAGTTTGATCCAGTTTCGAAACAAGATAATACGTCCTATGTACGATGCTTTGCGTACTCATATGTAAGAGAAGATGGTGCGAAACCACTTACAAAAAGCTCTTACATTCGCTATATAATCTGGAATACTGTTCCATTAGAAAATACAAATTATATTAAGCTGCAAATGGGTTCTAGGGAGTCGATCTAAGTCCTACAAGCAAGCGTTATTACTTCTCTATCCCTATCTGCTCTTACTCTCTTCTTTATGTCTGCTCCTCTCTCTCTCTCTCTCGCAATCTCTCTTCTGCGTGTTTCTATAGGCTTATGTTTACATTCTCTATCTACTCTATCTCTCTCTCTCACTCTTCTCTCGTGCGTGCCAATCTCATAATCTGCTCTACATATGGCAACAGCTAGTGTTGAAAGAAGTATTGCCACACTCTTCTACATCATCTATACTATCTCTCTCTCTCTACTCTCTCTCATCTTCATGCTCTGCCTCTCATCTCAGTCTCTCTCTCTCCTCTCTCATACATCTGCTCTCCTCTCTCTTCTACTCGTCATTCTCTTCTCTCCTATCTCAATCTCATCTCACTATACTCTCTTCTCATCCCTCTCTCGTCTGTGCGTGCGTCTCTCTCGTCTCTGCACTCTCTATACATACATAACATCTCCTCTCTGCGGCTAAACTTCTCCTAGTGGTGCGAAAATTCTACTCTCATCAATAGCCGTGAGATTTTTCAATATTCGATTATATCTATACAGTGCACGATGCTTGTCGTAGACTCGTTTCCAACACCATAAGCCCTTCGTTGGAAGAGAGTACGCTAGTGGAACAGTCTCTCATCCTCGGAGCAGCACACTGTGAGTGCGCTGTCCGTCTTTACACATCACCACAAAAACCGTTAAGAGTGTATTCTACGTCGCTGAGCGTTCTTCTCATCTAAGCAAAAAGTATAAAGTTAAGTGAGATGAATAATAATGAATTAGAGAATAGAGATCAATATAAATTAATGAGAAAACCTCAATATATAATGAGATGAGAGTGAGATTAAATAATGAACCATAATAATAATAATAATGATGAGAAATAACTAAATTAAAAAATTTAAATAATAACTTGTTGGTTTAAAATTTTTCAGTTAAAACACTCAATATATGAGAGTGGAGATCAATGTAACTCAATAAAATTCATAAAAGATAATCATAGATTATGTCAAAAATACATAATAAATCAATATTATCCAATCTGATAAGTGGATCCATAATAATTTCAACCCTCAATGAGAGTGCAAATATAGATAACATCATACTTAGAATGAGATTACATGAAGTGACATCAAAAAATAGCATAATTTAACTCATGAAGTATATCGAGTCTGGGCACTACTATGGATATATAAATCCGTAATAATCTGACACATTAAGTGTCATGAGTGAGATAAAATAATAGAATATGAATGAACCAGTTAAATAATATAATAATAATAAAGTGAGGATTAAATCAATAATAAATAAATAATTATTAACCGTCTTATGCAAATTAATTAGAGTGGAGATTCATATAATAATAAAATAAATTGGAAGTAGAAATAAATAATAATCATCAAATATAGAATAAGAGAGATAAAATAAAAGGATTTAACACAAACAAAAGTTGAGATATAAAAGATACAAAAAATAAAAACTAAAAATAAACCTTTTATAATACATTTAAAATAAAAAATAACGCTCTCAATAATAATAATAAATAAAATAAATAATAATAAATTAATAATTAATAATAATAATTATAGATCCACATATAACTAAGTGAGATAATAATAATTAAGTGAATCATCTCATAATATGCGATGAATCAGTTAAAATGCGCCAATAAATTACAATAAATTACAAAAATCAATCATCTCTGAGAGAAGTGCAATCTTAAAAAATATAAAGTCGAATAATCTTCTGTCGCAATGACGACCGGATCGATGTGTACTCCAGTGCGTATACAAGTACAAGCAATTGTCGTTTGCAGAACTCACTTTCCTTACTTGTAGTTCGCGACAGTTGTGAGCGCGTGTATAATATAAATATATAGTAGGTATAGTATATATAGTATATATATAGTAGTATATATAGAATATATATATATTGTATACATATACGTATAATATCAATATAACAGTGAGGTAGTTTATTGTCATGAACGCCATAATAACTCAGTATTATGGGGCTCAGCAAAATAATCACCTATCTTTTCTAGATATATAATATAAGTAGTTTGCCACAAAATAAAAATAGAGAATTCTGTATAATTTCATAATAAATATCATAGTAATAGTTGAATGCTAATAGGTAAATCTGATGATATTTATTTAGGTATAGAGCTCTAAAAAATATAAAATATAATATAATATTATGTGAGTGAGTAGTTCTCATAAAATTTATAACCATTTTTTTTTAAAATATCATCAAGGAATAAAATTATGGTTCTGGAAAATTACTTTACGCAAAATTTTATATATTAAACAAAACGTCGTTGCTTACCCGCAACCTGAGTTATATGTAGTGAAGCGTTGTTGAGCCACTGGATCTTCTAAAACGAGAATCAATGGAGGAACTCCTAATATAATATAATAATATTAGGTATTATTTTTACTACAGAAAATAAAAAATACAAATAAAAACAAAAAAATATTATAGTATAATTTACCAATAATATAAATATATAAATAATTAGTAGTGGTTTCACCACCAAATAAATAAAAATAAATTATAAGTAATTATAAGACTGATCCCTACCTTAGTACTACAGTATATATATATTAGATAACTATTAACAAAATGAGGGTTCGCACTATCTAGGATTAATATAATAAAATTTTATTAGGGTTCTAAAAAAATATAAATATATTAGGTAACTGAATCCAATAATAAAAAATAAATAAGGTAAAAAAAAGAGAAATAAAAAAATGATAGTGATCTTATCAGTTGAGCTCATAAAATATCAAAGGGTATTATATATGGTAATAAATATATATATAAAATATGATAATATATATAATTTGGGGGTACTCTAAAAAATATTGGTAATAGGTAGTATCTCATAATAATAATAAATATAAGGTAGTATCTATTCAAAAAGAACTATATTCATAGCTATCAAAAATAAATAAAAAATTTGTGATGAGTGTAGTAGGAATCATCAGTGATATTATTATATTCCAATACGGTTTTGCTTAACGTGCAAAAAAAAAATAATCATATTATCAGTTATTTGTAGTATATACGCTACAAACCCTATTCTATCGATTTATATAAGAGTAGTAGTTATGATCTAAATAAAATAATTATATATATATTTATCAGCCAATAAAATAATAAAATAAAAGAAATTTAAGTGAATTTCAAAATAAATAAATATTTTGTAAATTTTGCTCATATGATAAAATAATTTAGTTATTAGGGTTTCACATCCAAATAATATAAAATATTGGGTAGTTGAGGGTATAGAACATCGATATATCAAATAATAAATATAACGTATTGAGTCTTTACGCCAATATATATAAATTATAGTAACTACGATTATGGACGATACATAATACCATTTACTGGTAAAAGTAGTAGTGTTGCCAAAAATTAGTATACGAGTGATATTTCATCAAAAAAAAATTTTATATTAAGAAATATATATATATACAGGTATCATATATCAAAAAATAAAATTTGAGGTTTCATATAATAATAAAAAAATGAATAAAATTTGGAAAATATTATCTATCAAAAATAAAATGAAATAGGGTATTCATCTAGTCATTAAAAAAAATAATATTATATTAGTTATTATTTATATATCATAAAAAAAAAATATAATATTTGGTAGAGTTCTCATAAATAATAATATATTTGGGTGAGTATTGTACTCTATAAAGGAAAGTTACAATAGGGCCCTAAAAAAGGGTCATAATCTGTAGGCATAGGAAAAAATATTCTGAAAGCATATGCCCTTAATTTATAAGACATTTATGTAGAATTGAAGCATAGTATAAATATATACAGTATAGCGTGCTCCTGAAAACTTGCGAGAATGGAGGCTGCAACGGATATGATATATATAGGTATAAAATAAAAATATAATATATGGTATATTTGGCTAAAAGGAAACATTTTTTACCCTCACTCTAAAATATAGTATATATTATAAGTAATAACCTACTACATAATTATTGAGATAGTATAAAAAAATAATTTAGGTATATATATAGTGATATAATAAAAAGACTATATATATATATATAAATCGTGCTCCCAATATGGGTATTTATTTACCTACTTTATCATTAATAATATTATATATATATATATATTAATATTAATATAATATATTATATAATATTATTAATATTGAGAAAGTAAATCATTATGTCAATACAGATTTATTTGTTGGTAACGAAATCGAAAGTTTTTTATATAAAATAAAGGTTTCCCAGATTTGTTGGTCTCGATTATAAAAAAAATAGTTCTTCGTTTCAATAGTAGAAATAAAACTGAGTACGGGGAAGAACAAAACTACCATACTTTTCTCCGGAAGATAAGATGACTTTTCACATTAATATTTTATCCAACTAGCATTGATAGCAATTGCAAAAGGTTTCACCTTTTCCTTACTACAACCATAAATTCAGATTGATCATTGAAAAATTCCTTCATTATGTTGATTAACTTCCATTTTTTTCATAATTAACTGTACAAAGACTTAATTTTTTATGAATCTACACTGAAAAAACTTTGGAAAAGTAATTAAAATAAATTACTGAAAAATAAAAAAGAAAAAGTTTTTTAAAGTGTAAATCCATAAAAAAAATACATTTCGTGTTTTTAAAGTTTAGTAGAAAATTCCTGTAAAATTACAAAATCCCTTTATTAAAAAATAAAATAAATTCACGGAATGTGTCCGTACGAACGGGACTGTTTCATGAAATTGTTTGGATTATGATTCGGTTGGTAGTTATATCGATATGGTTCGCTTTTATTGTGGGTTTTTGGGGAGGGGGGCATAAAAGTAAATATTTTTTATACAATTTTTTTTACGCATACATCCTAAAAATATTAGTACGTAATATTAATTAAAGTCCACTAAAATAATATATAATTACAATCTGATTTTATCAGGTTTCCATAATATACCGATATTTATGGGAACGATATAATAATTATTACCAAATGTCTCACTACCTTGAACACACACATTAACATTACCTATATATAT
>JABUQX010090174.1:5000-10000 GCA_015478945.1 Trachelipus rathkii | reverse complement strand
TATATATACTAATATATATATATATATATATATATATATATATATATATATATATATATATATATATATATATATATATATATATATATATATATATATATATATATATATATATATATATATATACTATATATATATATATATATATATATATATGATGGGAGTTTGTGTAGTAGCGAAATTATGGTATGGAATAAGATGTATAGCTGTGAGGTGAGGTTTGTTCAGATGGATGATTTTAAGGGCTTATTAGTTGTGAGAAAATGTAATAAAATGAGGAATTGGTTTATTAGATTGGTGTATTAGGGAGCTGTGTGGTGTGGTGAAGGCGTGAATGAGAGAATAAATGAAGAGTGTATTAAGGTAGTTTGGCCATATGGAAAAAATAGATAATAGTTGGTTGATTAGCGGGTGTATAGTGGTGTGGGTGTGGGTGTGGGTGTGGATGTGGGTGTGGGTGTGGGTGTGTGTTGGGAAGCGACCGGCTGGGAGAACAGAAGGAAAAGTGGAATGAGTCGGTAAAGTGTGTCTGAATTAAAACAATGTAGATTTAGCAGAAGGGCGAAGAATGGTACATGATAGGGAATAAATGGCGTGGGTTTATGTGGGAAATGGTTGTGAGCATTGCCCAAGGAATGAACCCTGGTATTGAGGGGATGCCACAGAGGATGACTGTCACGGTGGGTGAAACTTCGGGACGGATTTTTGTCTTGTAGGTCTCAGTCTTAAGGGTATGGGGGGGGGGAGGTTGCGCCCTTAAAGTGTTAATTTCAATTTTTATTGGTAACACGTTATATTTAAAATTTTTAAATATTACAAAACATTTATAATTAATTTCGTATCATGGTTAATTATTGTTTTTCTGGTGGATATTTGTGACATCATCCCAGTTCTGAAAACTATGGGGCTGCTTGCTCACTATATATATATATATATATATATATATATATATATATATATATATATATATATATATATATATATATATATATATATATATATATATATATATATATATATATATATATATATATATATATATATATATATATATATATATATATATATATATATATATGTGTGTGTGTGTGTGTGTGTGTGTGTGTGACCACTTCTTTTTAATTTTCTATTTAAATCGCACCAAAAATAATAAAATTTTTTTTGAAAAGTTTCTATGTTATGACATGATCGAGGGAAGAAACGTCATGAAAGAATTCGACAAATCATTTCCAAATCTGGAGATATAAAATTTCAGTAGAAAAAAAAAAGTTTTCATTTTCTATTTAAAAAAAAAAAATCATTTTAGAAATATAAAAAATTTTCTACGTAAAATGAAAATCGTACTTATAAAAAGACAGACAGATCTCTCCTAACAATCCTTAATTTACTTAAAAAAAATTAAATTAAGTAAAAAATAATGAAAAAAAAAAAATATTTTGTTTCTATATATATATATATATATATATATATATATATATATATATATATATATATATATATATATATATACTTTCTATATATATATATATATATATATATATATATATATATATATATATATATATATATATATCTCTACTCTGTTTTACATGAAACACAACTCTGAGGCATTGCATTTTCAAATGAGTAAAAAAAACAAACAAACAAATAAATAAATAAATAAATAAATAAAAAATAACATAAAAATAAAAATTAAAATAAATGAAAGTAAACCCACCTGACCCTTGCTAACACCAATTCCCTCAGGTGGGCGCAGACGCGGGACTTGAATAGAGGAAGATTAAATATTGCCTTGGGGAAAATAAAAAGGAATAGAGTTCCATAAAACAGGTAGCTGGCTGGAAGAAGGAGGAGGTACCACAACAGGTGATCCTTGAATCTCAATATTCACAATTTCATAAGAGAACAAGGCACCTCTTATGTTTTACGGGGGCGACGCAGTGGTGGAGGAATACGAGGAGGTCAATTCACGCGAGCACCATTGTAATACCTGTAGAAAAGAGATAAGGCACCTACGTCACGACGCAGAAAAAGAGGTCAAGGAAGTCAGAGAGTATGGGACAGTTTAAAAGCCTAGCCTTAGCTTCAACTCTTTCCAAAAGGAGGGTGGAACCGGATCCACAAATGTGGGAACATTATTCCATGGGTGAATAAGACCTTTATATAACTGGAGTATCAGAGGAGAAGAAAAAAATTCACGAACAATCTGAACAGAATTCCCAGCTTTTTGAGGCCATTTTAGCAACCGATGTGATGTAAGGTCCAAGATAATTCACTATTTATGTTTAGTCCTAGAATGTTTTATGTTGTTTTACAGGTGAACTATAGAGCCATCAAAGGGGATGAAAGTTAGGTGTTTTTGAGACGGAGATATGAAGAAGTTGAAATTTCAAGAGGTAAGCCAAGATTACGGTTACCCCACTGAAAAATTCCGACCAAATCGGCCAGAATTGAATCAGAAAGCTGTAGACGAGGCAACTCTAGATACAAACGAGGAGCACAATTAAAATGAGTGGAGGAATGGAGTGTCATCAGCATAAGAGTGAACAAAGTTAAAATGCAGCTAAGAAGATGGTAGGAATAAAGTTCGAGATAAAACAGAACCCTGAGGAAAACAACCAGTTAATATGAAAGGAGGAAGAGGTTGCACCATCAACAAGAGCTGAAATGGAACGATCTGAAAGAAAACTGGACAAAGAATAAGCAAAGCGAAGGAGGAAATCCAAAGGAAGGTAGCTTAGAGTAGCGAAGCATGCCATTGCCTGTCAAAAGCTTTAGATATGTCAAGTGCTACCACACAAGACTCCCCATGATCCTTAAGGGCAGAAGACCATAGATCAGTTAGATAGGAAAGGATATCACCAGTTGATCTCGAACGTCGAAAGCCATACTGACGATCTGAAAGAAGGGAATGAGATTCTATGTGATCGAGGAAATGAGAGTTAAGGAGAGTTTCAAAGACTTTAGATAGAATACAAGTTAAGGCAATAGGTCGATAGTTAGAAGGATCAGAGCGGCTACCTTTTTTTGGGATTGGCTGAATAAAAGCGCGCTTCCAGCATTGAGGAAAAGTATTAGTATTAAGGCATAGGGAGTAGAGTTGAACGAGGACAGGCGCCAGCTCAGAAGCACACTCCCTCAAAACACGAGGAGGAATGCCATCTGGGCCACTGGCCTTCCGGACGTTCATAGATCTCAGTATCTCATGTACTCGATCATGAGTAATGACAGGTAGAGACATTGGACACCTGAGAGGGGATGGAGCAGGAGGAGGGGAGCCGGAATCGTCCAGGGTGGAATTAGATGAAAAAAGAAGACCAAAGAGATTAGCCTTTTCAGAAGGAGTGTTAGCAACAGAACCGTCAGAACGGATAAGAGGGGGAAAGGCAGATTTACAGAAGTTATTTGAGATGTTTTTGGCAAGAGGCCAGAAATTTATATATATATATATATATATATATATATATATATATATATATATATATATATATATATATATATATATATATATATATATATATATATATATATATATATATATATATATATATAAAAAAAAGATAAAACAATAAATAAAATATAAGCAAAAGTGTTGCGGGAAATTTAGCATCAGGATAATATAATCTTTCTGAGGTTTTCTACTGTATCATACTTTGTCTACTTGAAAATTCAAATCAAGGTTTTCAGGGCAACTTATTAGAGAAAATTATATTTCATTTGAAATTAGATACTTGTGTAGGAAGAAAATCAACAAGGTAGATTAATAGAAAATTTGAGACCTCTGTGATTAAGAAGAGTGTCTTTAAGTAAGGACCCTCCTGATTTTACTATTAAGGTAGGAAGAGACTTACAAAGGAACGTATACATCGTAATCATTATCGACCTTTGAGAAGAAGAGAAGTTTCTTCAACTATTGTATTTACAAATTCGTAAACAAAAACATTAAGTTAAGATTTATTAATATTTTTTATATAATTTTAGGGTATTTTAGGGTGTGTTTGTTTGAGCGGGGTTTGGAGCTTGAGGTATTGGGAAGTGCCTCAGGTTGTGGGATCCCAGTAAACGTGCAGCCTAATTTAGTGTGGGAATAGAAGAAAGTAGAGTGGTGAATAAGAGGGTCAGGATTAAGGAGAGTAAGGGAGAGTAAAGAGATAGGATGGGCAAAAGAGAGTAGATTAGAGTGGGTTGTATGAATGTGAGAGGGATAAATGAGGATCTGAAAAGGGAAGAAGTGGGGTTAATGTTTGAAGAAAAAAGGTTGGATGTGTTAGGGTTGACAGAAACTAAGCTGAAAGGATAGAAGGAGATGGTCTTTGGAAAATTTAAGGGTAGGATTTCGGGGGTGAACGAGAGAGTGAGGGCGAGGGAAGGGGTAGGAATAGTTATGAGGAAAGAGGTGTGGGATAAGGTAAAAGTGTGCAAATAGGTGAACTCGAGAATAATGTGGGTTAAAGTGAAATTTGGGGGGGAAATGTGGGTTTTTATATGCGCGTATGCACCAGTAAATGGAGCGAGGGAGGAGGAGAGAGAAAGATTTTGGAGTGAGTTGAATGATTGTTGGGAAAGTTTCGGGGTTAATGATAAAATTTGTTTATTAGGAGATTTGAATGCAGGAGTGGGAAGAGAGGAGATGGGGAGAATTATAGGTCCATTTGGGGTAGGGGAAAGGAATGTTAATGGAGAAAGTCTGTTAGAGTTATGTGTTGATAGAAGATTGATAGTTGGAAATACGTGGTTCAAGAAAAGTGAAAATCATAAGTATACATGGAAGAGTGAGATAACGGGGGGGAGGGCGTTACTGGATTATGTGTGTATAAATAGATAGGATAGAGGCAGATTACTGGATGTAAATGTATTCAGAGGGGCAGGTAAGGGGTTATCTGATCACTATTTGGGTGGTTGCTGGGATTAAGAATTGGGGAGAGGTAACAGTTAGAAAGAGAAAGTAAAGAGGAAAAATAAAAGTCATTAGGTGGAAAAATTAGATGAGACGTTGTGTA
>JABUQX010090173.1:22500-27801 GCA_015478945.1 Trachelipus rathkii | reverse complement strand
GTTTATTATAACATTCGTTTTTATTATAGATGATTAACCGTTTCGCATTTATCGTGAAACGCTCGCACTATTACTTCACCGTCTAAATGGGTGGTTTATGTGCCTATGTTAACATAAACACTCCTGTAACACGTCTCGTGAATCTCGAATCTCCTAATTTCAATGTTCTATGGCTTAAAATCTTTCTCCCTTCTACTACAATAATCTTGTGCTTCTGCTACTGCTCTCCTAACAGAACAGATTTTCACGCCTTTTTTTGAATATCTTACTACTTCTCACAGGAGACTGTTATATCTTCTCATCCAAATACTGAGGTCCTCTATTTAGGGGATTTCAATGTACATAACACTGAATGGTTGGGGTCCTCTCATACTGATTTAGGTGGGGAGGAGGCCGAATCATTCAGCATTCTCAACGATCTGGAGCAACTAATTAAAGAACCCACACACATTCCGGATCGTCCTAACCAATTCTTGAACACACTTGACCTATGTTTCACCACTAGTCCTTCTCTCTTAAAATACACCACTTTTGCTCCTATCGGTAAATCTGACCACAACCTTATATCTCTTAATTTTAATACTTTCTCTCCAACAGCTCCATCCTGCCCTACGCGTTTTTTCTGGCACTTTGATCGGGCCGATTGGGAGGCCTTGCGTCGCTTCTACGCTAACTATAATTGGAATGACTGCTTTGTCTCTGGTGACGCTTCGACTTCTGCCGATAAGGTGGGAGCTGTAATAGTTGATGGGATGAGCAGGTTCATTCCTTCTTCGACTAAATCTTTCTCTCCTCATAATCCATGGTTCGATCGTGTTTGTTCTCTGGCCATTCAGGCTAGAGACAGTGCGTATCGGGAGTGGAAAAATTCTCATTCTCCTATCACTCTTGCTAATTTTCATTCTGCTAGAAATCGTTGCAGGGATACTCTTCGACGAGCAAAGCGAGCTTCATCAAAAGAAAGTGCGCTAACCTCCTTGGTTCTCCTACTGACAAATCTTTCTGGCCTCTTGCCAAAAACATCTCTAACAACTTCTGTAAATCTGTCTTTCCTCCTCTTATTCGCTCTGATGGTTCTATTGCTAATTCTCCAACTGAAAAGGCCAATCTCTTCGGCCTCCTATTTTCCTCTAACTCAACCCTGGACATTCCTAATCCTCCTCCTTCTCCTCTCAGGTGTCCTATGCCTTTGCCTGTGATTACATTCGATCGGGTGCATGGGCTCCTGAAATCTACGAACGTTAGGAAGGCGGGTGGCCCGGATGGCATTCCTCCCGAGTTTTGAGGGAGTGTGCTTCCGTGCTATCCCCGCCCCTCGTTCAACTATATTCTCTATGTCTTAATACTAACACTTTCCCTCAGTGTTGGAAGCACGCACATGTCCAACCTATTCCCAAAAATATTCATATATATATATATATATATATATATATATATATATATATATATATATATATATATATATATATTTTATATATATATATATATAATTGCCTTTAAGGGTGGAGTATGTGCCTATGTTAACATAAACACTCCTGTAACACGTCTTGTGAATCTCGAATCTCCTAATTTCGATGTTCTATGGCTTAAAATCTTTCTCCCTTCTACTACAATAATCTTGTGCTTCTGCTACTGTTCTTCTAACAGAACAGATTTTCACGCCTTTTTTGAATATCTTACTACTTCTCACGAGACTGTTATATCTTCACATCCAAATACTGAGGTCCTCTATTTAGGGGATTTCAATGTACATAACACTGAATGGTTGGGGTCCTCTCATACCGATTTAGGTGGGGAGGAGGCCGAATCATTCAGCATTCTCAACGATCTGGAGCAACTAATTAAAGAACCCACACACATTCCGGATCGTCCTAACCAATTCTTGAACACACTTGACCTATGTTTCACCACTAGTCCTTCTCTCTTAAAATACACCACTTTCGCTCCTATCGGTAAATCTGACCACAACCTTATATCTCTTAATTTTAATACTTTCTCTCCAACAGCTCCATCCTGCCCTATGCGTTTTTTCTGGCACTTTGATCGGGCCGATTGGGGACCTTGCGTCGCTTCTACGCTAACTATAATTGGAATGACTGCTTTGTCTCTGGTGACGCTTCGACTTCTGCCGATAAGGTGGGAGCTGTAGTCGTTGATGGGATGAGCAGGTTCATTCCTTCTTCGACTAAATCTTTCTCTCCTCATAATCCATGGTTCGATCGTGTTTGTTCTCTGGCCATTCAGGCTAGAGACAGTGCGTATCAGGGGTGGAAAAATTCTCGTTCTCCTATCACTCTTGCTAATTTTCATTCTGCTAGAAATCATTGCAGGGATACTCTTCGACGAGCAAAGCGAGCTTTCATCAAACGAAAGTGCGCTAACCTCCTTGGTTCTCCTACTGACAAATCTTTCTGGCCTCTTGCCAAAAACATCTCTAACAACTTCTGTAAATCTGTCTTTCCTCCTCTTATTCGCTCTGATGGTTCTGTTGCTAATTCTCCAACTGAAAAGGCCAATCTCTTCGGCCTCCTATTTTCCTCTAACTCAACCCTGGACGATTCTGGCATTCCTCATCCTCCTCCTTTTCCTCTCAGGTGTTCTATGCCTTTGCCTGTGATTACATACGATCCAGATTGCATGAATAAATCTACGAACGTTAGAGGCGGGTGGAACGGATGGCATTCCTCTGAGTTTTGAAGTGTGCTTCGCCGCTGACCCGCCCTCGTTCAACTTTATTCTCTATGTCTCAATACTAACACTTTCCCTCAGTTTGGAAGCACGCACATGTCCAACCTATTCGAAAAAAATTCATATATATATATATATATCCACTATATATATATATATATATATATATATATATATATATATATATATATATATATATATATATATATATAATTTCCGTCTAAAGGGTGGAGTATGTGCCTATGTTAACATAAACACTCCTGTAACACGTCTCGTGAATCTCGAATCTCCTAATTTCGATGTTCTATGGCTTAAAATCTTTCTCCCTTCTACTACAATAATCTTGTGCTTCTGCTACTGCTCTCCTAACAGAACAGATTTTCACGCCTTTTTTGAATATCTTACTACTTCTCACGAGACTGTTATATCTTCACATCCAAATACTGAGGTCCTCTATTTAGGGGATTTCAATGTACAATGAATGGTTGGGGTCCTCTCATACCGATTTAGGTGGGGAGGCCGAATCATTCAGCATTCTCCAACGATCTGGAGCAACTGATTAAAGAACCCACCATTCCGGATCGTCCTAATCAATTCTTGAACACACTTGACCTATGTTTCACCACTAGTCCTTCTCTCTTAAAATATATATATTCGCTCCTATCTGTAAATCTGACTACAACCTTGTATCTCTTAATTTTAATACTTTCTCTCCAACAGCTCCATCCTGCCCTACTCGTTTTTCTGGCACTTTGATCGGGCCGATTGGGGGCCCCCCGATCATCTACGCTAACTATAATTGGAATGACTGCTTTGTCTCTGGTGACGCTTCGGCTTCTGCCGATAAGGTGGGAGCTGTAATCGTTGATGGGATGAGCAGGTATGGGATGAGCAGGTTCATTCCTTCTTCGACTAAATCTTTCTCTCCTCATAATCCATGGTTCGATCGTGTTTGTTCTCTGGCCATTCAGGCTAGAGACAGTGCGCATCGGGAGTGGAAAAATTCTCGTTCTCCTATCACTCTTGCTAATTTTCATTCTGCTAAATCGTTGCAGGGATACTCTTCGACGAGCAAAGCGGGCTTTCATCAAATGAAAGTGCGCTAACCTCCTTGGTTCTCCTACTGACAAATCTTACTGGCATCTTACCAAAAACATCAACAACTGTAAATCTGTCTTTCCTCCTCTTATTCGCTCTGATGGTTCTGTTGCTAATTCTCCAACTGAAAAGGCCAATCTCTTCGGCCTCCTATTTTCCTCTAACTCAACCCTGGACGATTCTGGCATTCCTCATCCTCCTCCTTCTCCTCTCAGGTGTCCTATGCCTTTGCCTGTGATTACATTCGATCGGGTGCATGGGCTCCCACAAATCTATAAACGTTAGGAAGGCAGGTGGCCCGGATGGCGTTCCTCCCCGAGTTTTGAGGGAGTGTGCTTCCTTGCTGACCCCGCTCGTTCAACTATATTCTGTATGTCTCAGTAATAACACTTTCCCTCAGTGTTGGAGGCTTACGCACATGTCCAACCTATTCCGAAAAAGGTAGCCGCTCTGATCCTTCTAACTACGCCCTATAGCTCTCACTTGTATTCTATCTAAGATCTTTAAACCCTTCTCAACTCTCATTTCTTAGATCATCTGGAATCATTCACTTCTTTCCGATCGCCAGTACGGCTTTCGGCGCTCGAGGTCTACTGGCGATATACTTTCCTATCTTACTGATTTATGGTTTTCCGCCCTTAGGAACTACGGGGAGACTTGCGTGGTGGCGCTTGACATATCAAAGCATTTGACCGGGTATGGCACGCGTCACTGCTCTCAAGCTCCTCCTTTTGGGTTTCCTCCTTCCCCACTTTAACTTACTTATGTCTAGTTTTTCTCTCAAATCGCTCAATGTCGGCTGTTGTTGACGGGGCGACTTCTTCTTCTTTTTCTGTTAATTGTGGTGTTCCTCAGGGTTCTGTCTTATCTCCTACTTTATTCTTACTTTTCATTAATGATCTTCTCACCTGCACATCTAATTCTATCCACTCGTATGCCGATGACTCGACCCTTCATTCTTCAACTCATTTCAATTCTGCTCCCTCTTTACTTCTAGAATTGCCTCTCGTCTTAATCTTTTCGATTCTATTCTCGCTGATCTGGATAGGATTTCCGGGTGGGGTCGTCTCAACCTTGTGAAATTTAATTCTTTAAAAACTCAACTTCTACAAATCTACCTCTCTAAAACACCTTCCAACTTTCCTATCTCTTTCGACGGTTCTCTCGTCTCTCCTGTTGACAATATAAACATCCTTGGCCTTAACCTAAACAAAAAAATGTCTTGGAAACCTCACATCACAACGGTTGCTAGGGCGGCCTCAAAGAAACTGGGAGTTCTGTTTAGACTGCGAGACTTTTTTTCCTCTTCTCAGTTGCTTCAGCTATACAAGGCCTCATCCGCCCTTGTATGGAGTACTGCTCTCATATCTGGGGGGGCTCTGGTTTCACCCGGCTTTTGGACAGGGTCGAGTCAAAGGCCAAAAGACTTATAAACTGTTCCGTACTTTCCACTTCACTTGACCCTCTATCTCGGCGCGGTGTTGGTGCTTTATCTCTTTTTCTATAGGTACCGCA
>JABUQX010090173.1:0-17500 GCA_015478945.1 Trachelipus rathkii | reverse complement strand
AATCCCTATTTTAATTTTATCTAATAAATATAATTTTTTATAAGTAATTTACCAAATATAACTTCAAATAAGCTTTGAAAATTTAGGATAAATAAAAAAATCTGCTCTATCGATCTATATATCTATATATATACTATTTTATTATATATATTATAATATTATATTATATCACTATATATATATAGTATAATATATATAAGTACTTAATTATCGGTAAGTAAGTTTATATAGATTCTATAAATTTTGTAAATGCCTGCTATTAGAAAATTTAAGAAAGAAATTAGAGCTATTTATATAGTATATACTACTATAATATATTTATATAATATATATACTAAATATAATATACTATATTATTAGTTTGGACCTTATTACGAAAGCTTAATATAATTTATTTTTTAGAAGTTAAAACGAAATTAGAGTGTGTGTCACCTAAAGTACCTCTTTTCATTGAAATATTTGGTTTTTTATAAGGGAAAATTTTAAAATAGTCCAATAATAATAAAATAAAACAAATATATTTGAATAAATATTTCATGATAAAAAACTATATAATATTATTATATATATATACTATATATAACTATATATATATTATATATATTATATATATATATATTTATCTTTGTATACTATAATTATATACTATATATATATGACTATCTATAAATAATCTATACTATATATATATTAACATACTATATTAATAACTATATATATTAATAATATTTACTTATATATATACTATTATATCAACTAATAACAGTCAATAGTTTATTAAGACACCTAAAACTATTAAGAAATTCATTTATTCTACTATGCATTTTTTGTAACAAAAATATGCATTATACATAATAAATATTTAGAAACCTTACTTAAATCTCTTCTAGGTCAGATTTCAAACTCTCATTTAAAAAACTTTAAATTTTACTATTATTTTCCTAATAATATAATTTTCAAAATTAGTTGAAATTTAAGGAAAAATCGTATAATTTTAATATATATATATTATTAAGATATATAATATATGTATATATATATAGATTATATATAACAATATTTGTACATGTGAAAATTTAAGAAACGCGTATCTACTCATATACTACTCATATAAACATATATAATATTATATTATAATAGTTATAATTTTTTTATAGTATATAACTTATTAATAATTTAGATAAGTTTACCATATTTTTAAAATTGATATAATATTATTTTATTAAAACAGGGTTTATATTTATTTCACAATAATACAAATGTGAAATTATATATTTTATAGTATATAATAAAAAAATTAATATTTAAATTTCATTAAAAAACTTCTTAGAAGACACTAACGTTTTTTTTTTTTTGTTTTTTTTTTTTTGTCAATTTTAAACCTTTATTAGGGAACGTTTTTGGTTTTAATGATTTTTTTCTTATTTATTTTTTTGTTTTTTTCAAATAAAAAAATTATTAAAAAGTGCTTTCAAAAATGAAAAAAAAAATGCTATCCCAATAATCAGCCTAATTAAATATTTACCGATTAAAAATAAATCGGAGACAGGCCGAAAACATGTTTCCTCAGATACCATTTAACGTATTAAGAGGTGCATGTTAAAATTGAGCCATTAGTTGTTTAGTTGGGATCTTAGAGTTGAGCGGAGAATAGGAGAGACCGTCGGGAGGTTAAAGCCGCAAGAACTCTGATTAAAGTAGGAGGAACATGGACTGCGAAAATTAAATTTTAAAGAAAAAACAATGTCAGTAGTCAATGAGCAATAGTATAGGAGGAGTGATGCAACAGTTTGAAGGCTAGAAAGAATTGGAAAGAAGCCTAGTTAGGAGCAGCAGAGAGTTAAGATTCGAACAGCAACCTAGACTTCATTTTACAAGGTTTCAAGCAATATGTGGGAAACACCCCCAGAATATGTGATTCTACTCTATAGACGCCCTTATGTAGAGGTAGCAAGTTTTGGTCAATTTAATACACCTTAAAACTATTGCTGAGAAGTAAAGATAAATTTTCACCTGTGTTTCTTGCTTTCTTGAACGATAGCCTAAATTGATTTCAATGAAACCACGAATACCATATTCCTTATTCAAATTATGTTCTGTGAATTAAAAGTAACAACTTCAGTTAAAAAACAATCAATTAATATAGAGAAAAAATTTACGTAAAAACTATAATTTGTAAACGTTTGCAGAAAAAGTTTCTCTTTAACAGCAAGGCGAGATGGATGATTCTTGTTGAAAAAATATCAAATTTTCTTTCTATTAGTTGCATTAAAAAAAAAATATACATATTGTTATCAAAGAAGACGTTATAGTGGTTTGAAAGATGATGTTGATGTAAAGGATGAAGAAGAACCTGACTTTTTGAGGCATTTGAAAACAACCATGTTATCTTTACCCCAATTCTTTAAGTATCAGAAAGATCAGAAAGTCTGTTTGCTCAAGGATACCGTATTCCTGTGCATCATTGTATTTGCCGAGTTTTGTTGATTGAAGTCTTCCATTCAATTCATTAGGAGTATGATATAAAGTGATTGTACATAGAAATGTTATATATGACACAAGACGCTCTAGATAAGTTTTAATAGTAAAGGAGAGACACAGTTACGGGAAAGCATGAAATTGGAGGGATATGCAAGAATTAAGAATAGGAAAAAAGGGAAGAGTTGGAGGAGTTTAGAAAGAATTCTAAAGAGCACCACTATGGATTGATTTAAAGGATAAATTTAGAGTGATGAGGCTATCTATACAAGATATATATAGCCAGCCCTCATATTAATTATATAGTGTTCACAGGTGAATTGAGAAAAGCAAAAGCTTTTCTCTAACCCTATACGCCACCAGAGATAAGAAAATACCAATGTTACGAAGCACTTGAAAAAGCATGGCAAGATCATTTTGAATTATTATAAAAATAAATATGAACATTTTCTCTGTTGCCAGAGTTTTATATCAAAAAAAGACACACTTAATTTATACGAACAATATCGTCATATAACCGCAGCATCGTGAAAAATTAAGAAATGATCGAACCTCATATACAATTTTATGTCGCGGATTTTTGAAAAAATTGCAATTTAAGAATTGGAAAATTAAGTTTTTAAATGATTTGATGAAATAAAATAAAAAAGATATAAATTAATAAGATATATGAGCAAAACAGAAAAATGTAGGAAATCGTAAAATTGTATAGAAGGAAAAGAACGACATCCAATACTTTGGTATCACTCTCAATAATTACATGTGGCTCAACATAAATCTCAGTATTTTAATATTAGACAGAAACCCTTCAATTACACACTCACCCTTATAACACAGCAACGCATCACTACCTCCGCCATCACCATGCTGACTAACACATCTAAGAGCACAAAAGCGACAGATCCAAGATCTAGCACTGACCTCCATTTTCTAAAATGTTTAGAACCCCTCACCAACCGCTATTGTCACAACACAAATTTGTTCACCCCCCAACCTTCATGTTCCACAAACACAGCACGATAGAAACCCCCTCCTCGCACAAAACAAAAATCCAACACCCACACAAAGAAAGAACAGGACTACTCTAAAATCCGACCTCGCCGTGCATCTATACCGCACAACACGCGGTCATCTCCCACCCCCGACACCCCACACCCACCCCCACCTCGCACCACCAATTACAGCGAGATAGCAACACATTTCGAGACTACCTCTCACTAAGAACCCCAACCACCTTACATATTCAAAATCCCTGACTCCTGCGCCTTTTCCCCGGACTCCTCACCCCCGCCTTCCCAATCACTCCCCCACGCAACCTCCCACTATCACCTGCACCACCCTACCCCCACTCTTCCCCCTCCCCTCCCCTTAAACAACCCAACTCAATTGACCCTGCCATATCATCAATCATCAGGCAACGGAAAGGCCTTGAAAACCAGTCCTTAACAATTTACACACACGGGCACAAATAATTCAAAAGGAGAAACAGCCCCGTTTAACTAATTAACCCATAACATTCACACATCATTTGATGATTTTTGAAATAATGAAGTGTGAAACACCACCCGAATACCATCGAGATTGCAAAGAAAAGAACATTAATTTTTAAAAACCCACCCAAATCTGCCGATTGAACCTACAATACAGCTTAAAAAACACATTAAAAATTTTCAACCCCAAGACCCATTAAATCCCTCACAACAATAATCCATTAAAACTAGTTCCCACCCAGGAACCTTCTAGGACAAAAAAACTCCCTAAGTCCAATCAACCAATCTTTCCATTAACAAGCAGCGCATAAACCCTCACCATAACACTTCACGCGAACTCCCTGCCCATCCCCACAATACGCACCACACTAGTTTTTCAACAACATAATTACATATAAATTCCCCCACACCCCCTGCTCACCATGTCCGACACAAATTCTAAGAACAAAGCAGAAACATAGACACAAAGACAAACGACATACAAAACCCATCAACCACAACAAACCTATTCACAAATCAGGAACCCCCCAACACCCAGATAAAAAAACAAGATACACCCCAACCCGGCACACACAACAACCCCCCCCCCTCACACCCAAGAGAGGAACCACCCCAGAACACCCACACACCAGCAAAGAAGAACCACAAGCACCCCAAAAACCCACGACCACTAGCATAAATGGAACAGTACCAAAATCACAAGAAACCCCCACACCACAGGGAATCCACCCCATAGACACCCGACCCCCAATCACATACATAGATTGGTAATTAAGTCCTTTCATAGAACTTGCCCAGAACACAAACGACTTACAAGATTCCTACCCCCTAGAAGAGAAATTTAGAAGAGGAAAGACACGTTAAAAGATTTCAATCCCTCTCTACCCACAGACCTCATATACAATCAATAGACACATCACTAAAAACACCCCCAAGCCAGCCCCCGCCGCACCCCCGCAGCCCTCTCTCAAAAAATCCGGACACCTATGACCCAAACAATACTTTGAAGGTGTACTATAAGCAAAAGACACAACACACGACACAAACGCCTACAACAATATCTCGACCCAAGCCTCCCTTACCCACACAGTAGTTCAAAATCCTCATTAGTTCTTCATCAAAAAAATAGTCTGAAAAACTATGTCCTAACTACACGAGCACAACAACACCCAGCGGAACACAAAGGCCATTACAGCATACACCACACCCCCTCACTCTACACTCAACAATTCAACCATTTCTCCCAACTGATTCTCTCTACCTTGACCCAACCCATATGCAATTGTAACCCAC
Organism: Trachelipus rathkii; assembly: GCA_015478945.1. NCBI lineage: Eukaryota > Metazoa > Arthropoda > Malacostraca > Isopoda > Trachelipodidae > Trachelipus > Trachelipus rathkii. The sequence goes on along the minus strand of JABUQX010090173.1, from coordinate 12,239 downwards.
CTTACAGGGAATATCAAGAACCACCCAGATAACAATAATAGACATATCTTATAACGTATTATTAAGATAATTGGATTGAAAACCGGATCCTAATATTGAATACAAAAGACAGGTTATAAAAACTGAAAAATATACAGAACATCAGTATATAATCAACCACCCCCTCCTTTCCAACAAGCAAAACAAAATAAAAATACTCCCAGCATACATATGTTGATTTAATATTTCTATTCTTCAACCACAAGAAAACTCCACCAACTCAAACAGACCCACCCCCCAACTCCACCCCACGCACACCATAAAAAAGACACGAATTAACCCCAGAACACAACAACAATTGACTCATGGCACGCCGCCACACCAACATTTGAAACCAGACAAATATAATTTCTGATAAAACTAAATTTTATTGGAAAAATAGTAGCATTCAGTTACATTTTTCAAATTAGATACTTATCTTTCAAACCAGTTATAAGAGAAATTTAAAAAGATATAGTATTCCAATAACTATATTATGTTACAATCAGTTAGAAAATATTTAAGTAAAAAAAAACCCCACCAATATAGCCCCTCCTCCTAATCTCCATCCCACACCCTACTACCCAATATACCCCTCACTTCCAATCACCTACCCCTTAATAACCACCACCCACGTTAACCCCTTTCACCCATAAACCCCTAAACATTATTCCTTTTCATATACACAAACAACCTCGCGTTTTTACAAACGCCCACACCCCCACCAACCCCCACATGACAATTATTTGGATCACTAATACAAACACACCACAAACCATATAGGAAATATTCTAATTACATAACCAAAAACCCCCATATACACTCACCCACTAACGCTATATACTCAACCCATAACTTAATCCCCACAATCCAGCCTAATAACAAACATAACATCTATTCAAGAAAACCAACCCCCCAACTCTAAAATACCCCACACACTCACACTACTACCCACACATATCCACACTAACAATTATAAAATTTCACTAAACATGCTAATTTTTTAATGAACTTGAATCTTACATCACTCATCAACATACAACCACCCCACCTCCACCCACCTCTACTCATGTTTTTAATCCACCATGATTGAATATCACCATCAACAATATTAAAAGTCTACTATACCAAAAACATCTACAACATACCAAATACACATTTGTTTCCCCGACCCCTATCTCACGCCACACACACACCCACTAATTTAAAATGTTTTGCCCCGCCCCTCCTAACCCCTATACAAAAAACATATCTCACCGCTATCGCTTCCCGGCACAAACTAGCTCACCATTCTATCTCAGAGCGAAAGTTCAAATAAACAATATCCCTGCTCAATCCGTCGCAACCCAATTTAAGAAAAAAGACACGCATATACACAATAACACCCTTCAATTGACTTAGACAGCTTAAAATAACATTACTCCTTCACCCTCAATACTCTCTACCCAATTTTCCATGTGACCTCTTATTTTTCTTCTCCTCCCTCCTCCATACGCACTTTAACCAAATTCCCAACAATACACTACTACTCAAACCAAATGCTTCACGCATAACTCTACATCAGCCCCACACCCACGCTATCTACTTAACATCGCAACATCAACATACAAATTTTCCAGTAGTCTCTCATAAATAAAAATAAACAACTTTAACTCTAGACACAAATAATTCACCCAACACTATCTTTTATAATACAAAAACCCCCTTCCTCATACCCCCACCAACCCCCCGTAAATTTTAAGACACCACCCAAGACCATTCAAACCCAAAAACACATACTATAGCGATCGTAACCACACAAACCCATTTATAAGTACAAATAAAAATTTATTTTTAGAAATTTTAATATATGATATTTTTGAATAATTAAAGGATTATATAAAAAAAAATACAAAATGGAAAAAATATTGTTTTTTTTTTAAAATTGATTTATATTATAACTCTACAGCTACATCTTTCATCATGATCAAAACTATTGGACAGTACTTTTAAGCTATTGCTTACCACTTCAAGGTTTTTCAACTCACAACATCCCTAACGCTACCTACCCCTCCCCTCACATGAAATCTTCAATACTATCACTGGCCTCAGGTGAAATCTTGATACTATTACTTCTCATCTCCTCTCCTAATGATCCTCATGATAAATAAAATGTTTAAATAATAAAAATGGTTTCAAAGTATCACTTTTTAAACGATTTATGAAAACAATAAGAAAAAATAAGATAAGAAAATATAAGGAAAAAGAAATGAAGAAATTGTTGAACAAATAGGTAAAAGTAGAACAAGAATAAGATAGACAAAACAGTATCGTTAAAAGAGCAAGAGTAGGTACGAGCAAAAGTTAAAGAAAGGCAAAAGAAGAAAGAAGAAAAACAAGAAGAACAAAAACAAAAGCAAGAACATAATTGGAGTAGCCAGTTTCTATAAATGTAGAAAAACTTTCAACAAGACTAATAGATTTCATTTATCTACACTCAAGTATTTCATATTTATCTTGAGTTATCTATTAATATAATAGTACTACTTCTTAAGCTTTCAGTTTTAAAATGCTCACTTGGCTCTTCAATATTTAAAGTTTTATGTTTTAATTATGTATGTGCACATCGATATATTACGCATGTAAAGATAAGAAAATAGGGATATAAAAATATGTCCATCATCCCTTTTCATATATTGATGCAATCACAGTCACACTATACAATATTTTCAAGCAATCCATCAAATTATCTCACACTTGAAAGTATAATGAATATATTATAATTAAAGTATAAATACATAATTAACTAACAATACAAATAATATTCATAAAGTGATTGTAGTGTATGATAAATTAAGTATAAGCAAAATACAAACAAACTTAAACAATTATTATCATTATATATTATTATTATATTAATACGATATTATAGTATTTATTATTATATCGTAATTATAATATATTACTACTATAAGTAATATGAAAATACAGCAAATATTCTCATTTCCAGAGATTTTTTAATTTTTACCTCTTTTTCAAAATATCGCTTTTTTAAAATGTCTAAATACCGATTTTATATATATATAGTATGAAATATATATATATATATATAAGTATAGTATATAATATATATATATAGTATATATAAATAGTATATATATAATATAAGATACGATATAGATGTTTACTAAATTATATTGCTATATAAATAGTATCATAATAGAAAAATTTTAAGAAATAAACATATTATATAGTAGAGAGAGCGTGAAATTTAGAGGACGAAGTTTAAAATGATTTTTTTTTTTTATTAAAACAGGTAGTGAAGAATTTGATATGAGGAGAGAGAGAGAGAAGTAGGCTATAGTCTGTTGCAACTGAGACCGGTGTATTGTCGTGACATTACCGCATAAGCCATAAAGGGTCTTGGTCCGGGGAAATTGTTTTGAATGTGTTCCAAGTTTGGAATGTGAATGTAAAAATTAATTATTTAAGGTTGAGATCAAAACTGCTTACTTCTGTATTCTGCTCAAACGCATTGTGACATTCACAAGACCTATCAGTAATATAAAAGATAGATAATTAAATAATTAATATAATATAATAATAATAATAAATATATAAATAATATAAATAATAATACATAATATTATAATATAGATAAATTTTATATGGATAATTAAATTATATAATAAAATACAAAATATTGATAAATAATTTCATATATTTAATTTTTAGAGAACATATATATTATTATAATTTTTTTAATATGAACGATAGTAAATAATTACATTTAATTATTTATATATTATATTATATAAATATATAATCAAGAGGTGTGCCACTTCCCTCTTAAGTCCGCTTAGTTCCGCTGTCCGCTTCTACTCCCTAAGGAGAAATGTCACCGTGTTTTCTACCTTTTTTGAAATTGCATTTCAATGACCTAAAACCCACAATAAATGTTCTGTATGAGGTGCTGGAAAGTAGCAGATTAGCACATAAAAAAACTCAAATTTAATGAAGTGCGGGAAGTCGTCAGGGAAATTAGCGCGACTTTTGCACGTGCAGAGATTTACCAAATAATAATATTCAAAAAAATCGTTACAAGTGTGTTTTGTTCCGGCACCATTTTATGTAAAAAAATGAAAATTATAGTTTACTTTTATTTAAAGATTTTACTTCTTTTGTTTTAATATTAATTAAGAGTTCTAAAAGAAATAAAATATATTTTATTTTTAGAGTAATTATAGAGTCTGAAATAATTTTAATGCTATGTAGATCATATAAGCGAAGACTTATTTTTCTTTAATTATAATTTAAAAATACTTGAAAGTCTAAAAAAATATATCTCTCTCCTCTCTTCATGTACCCATCATAATATACATAAATGACATTGTAAATTTGATGTGTTTTTACACTTAGACTGAAATGCCTATACCTCATTCATATTAACTTTAATTAATTATATATTACCTACCAATAACAGGAACACTAATACTTGAAAATCCATTCCTAGTAGATAAAACCCAAAATAATATTTACATTACTAAAATTATGCAACAACAAATATTTTTTTCTGCAATCCAATTCTAATTTTACATTTATTTTTGATTGAAAATTAACTGGCTCTCAATTATAATTATAAAACGACTCTAAACCTTATAAAATCTGATTACATAAATTCACTTTCTAATTGCTTTTGTGAAATTTAGCAATTCTTTAGCAAATAAACCACTTTTTTTTTCAAATTGCTGAATAAATATTTCACTAGTAAAAACTTAATATATTTAGTAATATATATATATAAAGTAATATTAATATTATTACCAATAATATAAATTTCAATAATATATGAAATTTTATAGGTAAAAAATCTCATTATATATAACTTTTATAAGAGTTATCAAATGTGTTAAATTGTATGAAATTACTATATTTAAGAAAAAAATCATTATTAATTTTATATATTATAAATATTACTATATATATATTATACCTATTATTATAAAGGATAAAAATATATTGTAATAAATAAATAAATAAAATATATATAAAACTACAGTTTTTTCACTAAACTATAATATAAATAAATAATAAATAATTTTAGTATAATAAAAACTAATATAAAAATATTGAAATTTCAATAATTAAAAAAACTCAGTCTAAATTTTAATAGACTACTCCTTAATAAATACTATTAATAATATTCTAACTTTTTATATATACTATTGACTTTATTTGAAATTGCAATTTTCAATATGTATATATATATAATAACATACAAATTAATATAATATAATTTTTCATAATAAGCTAAAAATATAATATATATATCATATTCTTGGTTAATTTTTACAACAGAAAACTGATTAAAAATAATCAATTTTATAAAGATATTTTTAATATATATATACCATAAATTTAATATATTCACTAAATGTTTGAATCATTTTATATGAGAAATAATCGTACTTTTTTATAAGAGTGTGATAAAATAAAATTTTATTATACTATATATTTTTATATTTGTTTATATTAATAATAGCTGAAATTTTAAGAAAAAGCATATATTAAATATATTTATATAAGTATTAAATAAATTTTATATTATTTATTTATAATATAAACTATAATATTTAGGTTATTACTAACTATTATAACTACTATAATATATATAAAATTATTATTAGTATATAAAAAACTAAAAATATTATGAAATTTCTATATTATTAAAAAATACTATATAACCTATATTATATATAATATATGATAATATTATATCTATATATAGATATATGATATATATAAATAGCTTACCGAGCTAATACGTATCATTAGCATCGAATCTGAAGGAAGTCGAGGCTTCATGGATTTCTACCTCTAATCGCAACTAAAAATTTGTCCTTTTCTATAAATCGGATCTCAGAGAACAAGGGTGGACTATTTCAAAAATATCAGAATTAGGGAAAGATACTCACTTTTAGGAGGCAGAATGATTGAGGTGAGGACCTTAAATTAGCAATGACTGCTGGAAAGTGAACTAACACCAGCACTCCCTCTCACCAAAGGACATCTTTCCCCTTCAGAAATACTCAGAATTTGTTGAACTTGTTCATAAAAAAAATTGAGACAGCTCTTCTCACCCACTCGCTAGAGACTACTATTCTATCTTGTCTGCAATATTAAGACGTCAAAAAATAACCTTTAGTATTGTGTGGTGAAAAATCACTCTATATTGAGAGAGGCAAGATGTTCAGACCATGCATATTAATTGTCAAGCACACCTAACTTTTTGGTGAAATAATATTAGGATATATATAACTGTCCTTTGGAAGCGACTCGACTCTATATAGAGAGATAGTGCGAAATAATCTTTGATGATTTAATGTTTGTAAAATTATAAATATATTTATTAGTTAAAGTTAATGTGGGTAATATTATCAGAAATATATATTAGTGTTTATAATATAATAACATAAAAATCTTTTTTGTGGGATTCGCTACTTTCACAAGCTAGATGAAGATAAAACTTTTGGCGATAACATGAAACGTACGAAAACAGTATAGATTCGTAGAATTTTACATTAACAGATATGGCTCGATGTAGGAATAGGCACTATGGATAACTGAAATCAATGATAGCGTGAGAAGTTCTGTTTTGTCGGCACTCTAAATGTATTCTCACTGAAAGGTGCCCCGAGGTTGCGCTAGGAATCTACACCACAATGAGACACCAGCAGTTATTTTTTTCATGAGAGAGAGAGAGAGATAATTTTACCGAATAAAAATCATCAATTTAAGATTTACCATAATATAATAATTGAAATTGGAATAATAGTAAGATTTTGAGATAAAAAATATTAGGTACTTTTAAGAGTTCTAAAGTTTGTAATTTTAAGCTCATATTGTTTGAAGAAGAGGGTAAAATTTTAGAAGTTAAAAAATTTTTTATTAAATACATTTTTTTATAATATTATAATATTAGAATATTATATCTTTAGTATATAGCATGTCATAAATATGATGAATAATTATCATTATAATAATCATTATTTATTAAGATACCTAAAACTATTAATAATAAATTCACTTTCTAGCTTTTTGAAATTTTGTCATATTCAATTAATAAAACCACAATTAATTTTTAAATTACTGTAATATATATAATATCACATTAAAAAAAACTAATATTTATTAAGAATTTTACCAAATATTATTCAAATGTTGATATAAATTTATGAGATAAAATAACTACGTATTACACTTTGTAATTGTTTTTAAATATATATAATTGTAATGTAAAATTTAAGAGATTATAGCGATGAATTGTATGATAAGAATAAAATTTTATTTATATAATAAAACTCATTTGATTATTCCTGATGACTAGGGTGAAATATTATTGCGTGTATATATTATTAAAAAAACATAATTATATTAGATAAATTTCATTAAAAAATCAGTCAATATAAAAGTACAATCCAAGAAACTATTAAGAAATTCTACTTTTCTGCTTTTTGAAATAAATTAAATTCTCAATTAAGAAAACATCATTTATAAGTATTTAAATGCTGAAATATATATTAAAAAAATCCTACATTAAATAAAAACTCAATTTTAAGAGATATATTACTCATAATTAGGTTGCCTAATGTGTTATGAGATTATTGTTAATGAGGTCTACTTTGAATGAGGTTGCCTACATTGTTAATAGCTTTGAAAATATTTAAAAAAATGATCGTTATATATAAATATATTAGAAGGTTAAAATTATATTTTTATATATTAATAACATTGATCTCTCCTCACACAGTGACTTGGAGTGGGCAGAAATTTCCACGTAATCCGGGTAGATAATTCAAGAAAACGAGGATTCGAATTCATGTATATGGATAGTTTCATTTAGAAAGAATGGGAGTCGGATTCTGGATTCGAATTCCGAACCATTTTCCAACACTATTTTGATAACAGCCCTAAACGGACAGAGGATTTTCTGACCTTTAATAACACCTGAATTCTTCGAGCTGTGTGGCTGCTATTCTTCCCGCGAGATCTTTGATCTATTAATAAATATCTATCAAATATATAATTTATTATCAATGCCTAAAAAAAAAAAAAAAAAAAACAGTACAATGATCTCAGAGAAAATAACATCATATAGTCCTTTGAAAAAGATTATTGTTAACCGACCCCAATCACATGGAATAGTGCATGTATGAGTCTCACCCAATCTATAGAAGCGAAGACTTACATAAAATTCTTTAGCCTTTTATTTACCAGTAAGCTGTCATAGGAGAAATTGAAATTGATGATATGCGTGAACATTATATGAAAAGAGAAAAAAAAAAAATAATTGATAAGTTTATTATTAATTATGAGGAAAGAGATATATTTTAAAATATTTTTTAATTATTTTAAAACATAGGATAGGTTTACTGAAAAGCTTAATAATTGAAAAAGTAATATAAATAAATTTGCCATATAATATAAAATAAGCAAATATATTAATATAAACCTTTTATAAATATTAAAACATAGGCCTAATAGTAAACTACTCCAATAATTACTATTAATAATAAGAGACCATTTTACAGAAAAATGAATAAATTAATGAAAATTGCGATTCATCAAAAGTTTGAAACCGTATTCTTGCGAAGAAAAGCTTACAATAAGAATTCAAACTCAATTCTGAAGGTTTACCAAATTTAATTTCAAAATATGTTATAGTAAAATTTAGGAAAAAAATCGTTATTATAAGAGTTCTAAATTTTGTAATGTGAATTTAAGAAAAAACTATGTTTTAATTTTGATAGTTAAATTTTTTTATTAAATAACTAGGTTATTCTAAGCAACTGAAAAATGAAATAGAGATTTGCGTATAATATATATATAAAAATACTAAAATTATTGATAATAATTTCATTAGATATAAACGTCATATTTATTAAGACACCTTAAATAATATAAACTATTAATATTATAAAATTTACTTTTCTGCTTTTTATGATATAAATATAGTTTAAAGGAAGGAAATCACATTTATTAATTTTTCAAATGCTGATAATACCGTCAAAAATAACTCTAAATTATTTCTGAAGCTTTTTTTGCCATTCTAATTTGAAAGGTTTTATACCAAATTTATAATAAGGACCTTAATTTACATTACTTTCGATGAAAAAATTCCGAAAAATTTGTATGCTGAAAATTATGCGATCACTTATTTAAGTGAAAGTGTTATATAATTTTTGTAAATTAAAACAGGTTTTCACAACTAATGAATAATTAATATTGGATAATATAAAAAATAACTATAATTATTGATAAAATTCATTATATAAATAGCGTCAATTTAAGACATCCTAAAACTATTAATAAAATTCGCTTTTAATTGCTACTTATTTTTAGATATTATGCTTAATTCAATGATAAACACTATTAAATTTTATTTTTATCAATAGTGTTGCATAATGACTTGAAGCATCCGCCATCACTCGACCCGTGCCTGACGGAAAGACCTCATACTGTCTTCTAAGTTATTAAAGATCCGCTTAACCCAGCAAATCAGAGTCTCCAACCAATGTCGCTGAATTGCATGTTTTAGGGTATAGCAATGCGGATCTTTCGTTGACTGTATGATTAATTATGATAAAGAATTTCTTATATATATTAATGTTAAAATAGTTGAAATACATATTTAAGAAAAATGTGATTTTTAAAGAAACTATGAGAAAAAGATTTAGAAGTTGTATTCCTCAAAATTTAAACACAGAGTAATTACGCGACACCTTATGCTATAATGTTACCAAAATACTTTGTGCTATATTAAAAAAACAAAAGGACGAGATTATCGCAACTCACTACTTATCTGAATGGTGATGAAACAAACGTCAATTTATAGTATCAGCCTTGAAAAACTAAAAAATAATATAAATTCTATTTTTCTCTGCTTATATTGAAATTGCAGTTTCAATGAAAAACACAATTTAAATCTTTCTTTTAGAATGCTTGAGTAAATTAATTTTATTTCATCACGAACTAAATTTTTAATGTACCTCAAAGTTATCACAGAACTAATTCAATATTCTATATATAGATGTGGAGAATATTAAGGAAATGAATCTTCATATCACCACTGGCATTAAGCTTTGATATAACCATTTATAGAAGAGATTCTAATAGTTTGCTCACTCGTAAATGAAAAATTATAAAGAATCACACGCGATAATTTCGCTGATAGTTAAACATTTATGCTTTATTAAGATACTCCACGGGTAGTTCACATGTAACTACATTAATCTCAACACTAAGGAGTCATTTTGAAACATTTTCAAATGAAAAATGATGACTGTTTAAAAAGAATGGAAAGGCTAATTGAAAATTCGTGCATTTTAAAAAAGAGCTATAATCAAAAAACCCTTTATGAAAATTTCATATAATATTTCTTTCATTACTCAAATTTTTACGGAAAAAATAAGCTATTGAACATCACTGATATTAAATATAATTTGCATATAATACATTTGTCTTTGAAATACTATAATGATATTAATTAATAAATTTTTAAACGTAGTTTTTAAATCAATATCGTTCTGCAAAATACCTCTCGCTTGTTCACCACACAAACTGTTATATAAAAATTTTCAGAGTAGATCTCTCACAAAAAGAAACATTAATAATTTCATAATGTTAGATTTGTATTGTTAATTAAATGAAAATTTTTAAAGACAGTACTAGCGTATATATTAAGAGTACTGAAATAATTAGATCTTACTAAATATTCTTATATTAATAAGACGTAATCTCTAAAAAGATAAATAACTAAGATTTCTCTATTTGTATAATAAAATTACATATACAGTGGCTTTTCACCTAAATGATATGTATGATACTCGAATGCGATACTAACACCCTATATATAACCAAACAAGAAATTGATATATGAATATTACAAATTGAAATATACGACTCTCTACATATCTAAAACAGCACAAATCGAAACTAACGATATATCTAAAAGAATAAGTGAATCCGACCTCTTTCTAGTTGTTTTGAAAAGTTAAAGCAAATAAGCATAATTTATTTACCAAAAGCACCTCCAGCGAGTGATATTATTTCTTTCAGAAATCGAGCCATGTACCAATGGCCAAGTACCGTCTCACACACACACCTCCCAAATATCTTATGAAGATTACCAAATAACTTCTAAATCTAGTATTGTAAAGATTAGGGTGATATATAGACACTCCAGATTACTTGTTGTATATGAACAGTATCTATGAATATGAATAAAGGGATAGAAAAATTTACTGCTATCAAGAGCAGTAAGGATTTCTCACAAGATTATAAAATTTGTTTTTGAGTTAAATCTCAAATTAAAACAGGTTCCCACAACTAATGAAATATATTTTGAATTTCAATTAGTAGTGCAAAAAGTATATAATCCATTGTAAAAATCTCCTTCATTAAGGGCGGAGGTTGGAGAAAGAGGTTTGATTTGTTGTGAATTTATACCTTTGAGTAAAAGTCACCACACTATCTTGAAACCCTCCGCCATTCCTTCTATTTAGGAGATAAACAAATCAATCCTCATAATTAGGTACAACTAGTTAGATAGGAGTTAACTAAATCTAGTCCGAGAAATTCACTTTTTCTGCTATATTTGATAATTATGCATATTCATAATGAAAACACATTATAGTTTTTAAATGCTGATAATATATATATATAATAACCTAATAAAAAAAAATCTTAAATTTTTATATAAGATTTACAAATAATTTCAAAATATGTTGAAGTTGTTCTTTAAATATTATACTACTTTTTATAAAGATTTCTATAAAATTTGTTATATATTAGTAATGTAGAAAAAATTTAAAATTTAAGCAAACGCTTAATTTTAGAAGTTAAAATTTTTTATATAATTTAAAAACATATAGGTTTATTTTACAAATAAATTAAATAATTTGGATATAAAAAAACAAATATAGAAATATTTCAATTATAAAAAACGTCTCATATTGCCCATCCTATAAAAACTATATATAATAAATTCACTTTTCTGCTTTTTTGAAATTGCATTTTCAAATGCTGAAAAAACACTAATTTAATTATTTTTTACAAATGTAACCTTTGAAGTCTCCCCCTTATTAAATACTCATATATTTAAGATCTTACCATAAAATAATTATTCAAATGATTGATAATTTTAGGTGAAAAAAATCGTTCATTATATATAACTTTATTTA
>JABUQX010090172.1:27500-42491 GCA_015478945.1 Trachelipus rathkii | reverse complement strand
GCGAAAAATAGTTGTAGGGGGTTCCCAATATTTAACCAACAGTGTTACACTGGTGGAAAACTCAAAAGAAAAAATGTTGTCCGCTGATCTCGTATGCTACTACTACTACTACTCAAACTTTCTTTTTACTACTATGCGATGTTTATTTCACCTAACTGAGGTGTTTTAAACAGAAAATCTTCATAAATTTTTCCCAAAACAGTTAACTGGTCTCGACTATATATATTATATATATATATATAAGATATATATATATATATATATATATATATATTATAGTATATATATATATATATATATAATATATATATAGTATATAAGAAAGAAGTATATAATATAATTGCCGGATTATCTTAATTTTAATTAGAGTTTGGGAATGGGGATTCTTTCTCAGCTACCTGATTTCAAAGGAAATGATAGGGGTTATTTATCATTGGGCTTACCCATCACTAGGGTAATATATATATTAATATAATATAGATATTAACATATATATATATATATATATATATATTATATATATATATATAATATATATATATATATAATATATAATAATATATTATATATATATATATATATTTATATAACATATATATAGATATATATATATATATATATATATATATATAATATTATATATATAGATATATATATATATATATAAATATATGTATATATATATATATATAATAATATATATATATATATAGTATATATATAATCTAAAATGAAGATCTCTTAATTCAATAAACCCCCCATGATGCAGATTTCCCATAAAAAAAATATCATCAATCGTATGTCCGTAGACACACACATAACAAGGGTATATATATATAATATATATATATAATATATATATATATATTAACTAATATATAATATTATATATATATATATATATATATATATATTATATTACAGTTACTGCATATTTATTATGGATTTTTAAAAATTTGCTTTTTTTGAATAAAAAGGTTATGAATTTAATTAATTCAATTTTTTTGAATTTATTTTAATACATCAGGCACATATAAATATGTTAGTACTTGTTTGGGCACCTTTTGCACCCGCAAGTGCTTTACCGCGACTGGGCATGCCAGCAATTGAAGTTCTGCACAAATTTCGGATTTTTTCAGAATGAAACCAAAACCTGAATAAGACGTTCTATGAGTTGTACTTTGGTCGTAATTGGAACGTCGTGTATTTCGTCTTTCAACACGGACCACAAACTCTCAATAGGGTTCATGTGGTGTGAATTTCCGGCCTTGGTTGGACCTCTTGGCCATTCTGTGCGAACCATCTTTTACTGACTTCGAAATACACAGGGCGGAGTCCTGTTGAAAATCCAAGGTCTATTGCCAAACCAATCCCTTGTTTGAGGTAGTAAAAACGAGTTTGTAGTACAATTATATACTTATGCTGGTCTATGGTGCCTTCACAATCATCAATCGACTTGTGGCCAGAACAGGAATTGGCACCCCACACCATTATTTTCTGTGGAAATTTTATCGTTTTTTCAGGCATTATGGTTTAAATTCCTCACCTGATCTCCTTCTCACGTTCTGCACACGATCATCAAGCACAGCAATGGTGGATTCATCGGAGAATACAATCTGGAGCAATATAAAACACAATATGAACAGTAGGAAAAGCATAGAAGATGATGCAAGTAGTCAAACAAGTACAAAAATTCATGACCTTAAACCATAGATGGTTGGTAGTTGAGTAATAATGATATTTTCAAGTGTCATTGCGATTTTACTAACAAATGCTCTTTTATGAGTGATAAAAGAAATAATAGCTATCTGATCAACTCTTATTTGGTCCCATTGCTCAGAAGTCCAATGAATATGAGCCTAAGCCCAGGCATTACATGCCCGTTTCATTTGTACAGTTAGTCTAGGCTTCTTTCTTGGACGAAAGGCTTTTAATCCAACATCTTAATCCAGCATCTAAAAACCTCCTATTGGCGGTTCTTCTAGAAATAATAATCCCCTCTGCTGATAGAACATTGAAAAGCTACCTACATGATAGTCTTCTATTTTTCAGAGCCATTTGAACTCTTTTTTTGTCCTCCGGGGGGGGGGGTGTTGGTTTTTTTTTTTTTTTTCTTTTTTTTTTTAATTTTTTCTTTTTTTCCCCCACCCCCCCCACATTTTTTTGGGGGGGGCCCAAAACCCCTATTTGAGCTCTACACTTGACCGTATTTCAATTCATTCTTAATATAAACTGTTTGAGTTGAAACCCCAAATTTTGCTGCCATTTCTTTCTGTTTTAAGTTGCTCACTTGTGCAATAACACATTAATATGTCCGACTTTCCGTGGACTCAAATCACTAAACTTTAGCCATATTTTATCACTTTATAAACTACCAAAATATCTGAAAAAAATGGTATTATATTAAAATAATACAATAAAAAACTAGTATACACTAATTATAACAAATAATAAAAGGTGTAAAACATCGCTAACACACACAAAACTCCGTGAAAGCAGCGACAGCAAACTGAACGTTAAAAATATAATAACAACTGAATAATTCACCAAATCTGTCATTGTTGCCAGATACTGCCACACAATACTTTAAGTTTGTAAATAAATAGTAAGAATATTTATATTATCCTTGTGTATTAAAATAAGTTAAAAAAAATTGAAGTTAATTTAAATTTCAAAACCTTTTTATCAAAAAAGCAAAATTTTAAAAAAATCCATTAAATAAATAATGCCAGTACTGTATACTATATTATATTATAATATATATTATATAGAATATATATATAATATATATATATATATATATATATTATATATATATATAAGGTGGCTTTGAAAGATTTAATAAGAAACAAGAGAAAAAAGAGAAAGATTAGGAATTTTTTCCGTTTCCAATAGGGCTCTAATGTATGTAAGGCTGAGACGAATTTAGCAAGATGTGTAAATAGAGTGGTTTGCCAACGCTTCGGTTCGGTCAGTCGGCAAAGTTCGATTTCTCTCGTGACTCCGACCTCGATTTCGTTATAAACGCTCTCGCTCAAATTCGACCAAAAACGAACAATTTGTGAGCTAGTGGCTTGAATTCCCTTCCTTGGTTCTTCTCTGACTTCCACACTTTTCAAACGCTGTTGCCAAGCGGAGTAAAGAAAAAGAAAAGAATGAAGAATGAAGGAGATGGAGGAATATAAGAGAATTAGTTTTTATCTCCCTCTGTTCCCCCCCAATTTTATCTTTTCCTTAAAATTTAAAATGTTAGAGTCGCAGTGCGCAGATCATCATCAGATCTAAATTAACATTCTTAATATTAAATAGAGTGATTATCAAATGCATATTAAAATTATTACCGAACCAAATAATAAAGAATGGCTTAATTATTAGTTATAGTAGGGTTAATGACGATGAAAGGAAAACCTTGAATCATCCCCTTTATCCTTCTACTATGTAGGTAATAGTACCAATACTAATAATAATAATAATAATAATAATAATAATAATAATAATAATAATAATAATAATAATAATAATAATACTAATACAAATTCTTTTTTTTAGACAATATTAGCATCGGTCATAATAAAGTTAATGACAATGAAAGGAAAACCTTGAATCATTCTCTTTAACCTTTATTATGCAAATAATAGGGACAATAATAATAATAATAATAAAAAATAATAATAATAATAAAAAATACAAATTTTTTTTATTTGCTTAAAAGTATCGTTGGACAAACTTATTATATTATTTCCTATATCCCTAACTAGCTAGCTAAGTATTTTTGAAGTTAGAAGCATATATATATATATATATATATATATATATATATATATATATATATATATATATATATATATATATATATATATATATATATTATTTTTTATTATATATATATTATATATATATATATATATATATATAAGTTGTTTTTAGAGTAGATGTAATCAGATTTTGATCTGATTATATCTGTTCTCCTTACTGTTGCGTTTCTCAACGCTTCTTGACCTATAGAGGTGTCGTGGTGAGCAAATAGCTGCGGCCTGGGGCACGGACATCGTCATCTGAATGTGCGTTCCAAAAGCACGGTTCATCATCCGACGCAAGAGAAGCCAAACTATAGTAAATTTTCTCTTCAATTACTACATGCACCCAGAAGGTTCAGTTAAGAAAAGACTTCTGGCTATATTTTATTCTGCCCAAAGGGGACTTCTATTACAACATGAGACACAGTCTCAGACAATATACGAGACACCTACAAAAATATTAAATCTCCGGTAAGAAAAGTACATAATAAAACATAGTTGATAAAATTAATAAAGGTATTAATAATTGGTAATTAATCATATATTTTCATAAAACATATATGGTTGAAAGGTTAGCAATCTTGAACATTCAAATAATACTTAAATGACATATTTTAATTAATTTCTTATTACATATAATTATCTGGTTTTATCATGCTTCATGTTTTCATGCTTTGCTTAATTAATACATAATATTTTATAAGAAGGATAAATATTAATTATACAACATAAAATAATAATAATGGTTCGGACGTACCTCTAAAGGTCATTAATTAAATGCCATACATACAAACTCTTAATCTTCGCTTCAGCTGCGAAACTGTCTCCTTTTTTATATGTATAAAATTGTAAATACAAACACACCGACTTGATATAATTATATCATATATAACTATATCTATAGGTATGAATATATATATATATATATATATATATATATATATATATATATATATATATATATATATATATATATATATATATATATATATAATATATATATATATATATATATATAGATAAGGGTGAGTGGTGGATTAATTATGATTTACCATAATTGATTATCTCTAAACCGGGTAAACTGGAGCAACTACACAAGAAATATTTAATATATATTAGATATATAATATATATATATATATATAATAATATAATATATTATATTATAATATATATATATTATATATATATATATTAATATATAATATATAATATATAGAAAGTAGAAGGGTATATAGACCGTTCACAACACCACAATCGTCCACAAACATCTCAACAGTTTACAAGGCTAGGAGTAACTGAGGGCGTCTTTGTACGTTTGCAAGAGTCGGCGTCGCTTCGCTATCGCAAGCGTACAAGGCCAAATTCTTTACAGAAAGAATGTGGGGAGTTTTGGTTTACAAGCGGCTTGTTCTATTTGTTTAAAATAAAACGTATTTGCGTTATTTTGAATCTAATTAAAATGATGGGATACGTTTTTTAATTAAAAGGTACTGTAACGTACCACATATATATATATATATGGTTAGCCTCCCGAAAGCAACATGCATATCACAAAAAAACTATAACAGCTACAGGAAAATAATTAAAGTTTATTAATCTGAAGACATTTTTATCCAGGAAATTAAAAAAAAAATAAATAACGCTTTTGAAAAATTTAAAATTGTAATAAATGGAAAATCTGTATGATAATGATCATTTTTTGAGAAGAACGAAGGAGCTCAAGCGCTTCGAGGGAAAGTCAAAGTTGCCTAATATCGTTTTTTTTTTTAACAAAGATATCCCAAGGGTAAACGACAAAGATAGACTGAGTCTGGTTTTCTCGTCCCCTCCTCTGTCCCTCCGTAGGCTCGAACCAACTAAAAAGGAAATAAAAAGAAAAATTAACATTTTCTCCAGAGCTTAATAAAAAAAACAATATTTGGTAACTCTTGCTCTCGTATTACAACAGAAATGGAAGGTTAATGAGAGCGTACGCTGCCAGACCTACGATTATACTAATATTTAAGGTGTTAATTTTTTTTAATTTTTTTTAAAAAAATTTTAAGTTTCATTGATGAAATTGCTTGCTGAAATCAAAAATGTTATTTATTTTCCTGTAGCTGTTATAGTCTCTTAGTTACATGCATGATGCTTTCTGGAGGCTGGCATATATATATATATATATATATATATAATATATATATATAAGATTATTATATAGTATAATAGTATATATATATATATATATAATATATATATATATATTATATAATGATATATATATTATATATATATATATATATATAGAGTAATTGATAGAGGTAGAGTAGCGCACTCGCAGCTATGAAATTACCTCCCGTCTGGCTTATGGTGAGTAGGGTCTCCCATGACATTCTAGTGCCTAATAGCTATCATTTCTCTTTTTGCGTTCATATCCATACCCATCCTCACGACAACATCTTACAGACACCACCTTTTATCTACATACCACATACACAAACTTATATCAACACCCCTCTTCTAGACAACATCTTACAGAAATCACTATTCCTTAGATCCCTATGTGAAGGGGGAGAAAGAATTGACCATAGCGTATGTCCAGCGTGTCGTAGAAGGCGATTAAAGGGACAGTGGTAGTTGGGTTGGCTACCCACTACCACTTTCTTTTGCCAGGAATGTTAATGGATGCCTCGGAAAAGGTCGTGATCGCCGTAAGCGACCTTCTATCTTTCGGCGAAAATGTATGAATCGTTTGGGTACATGGAATGTCAAAGGAATAAATGTTGAGGAAAAGAGGAGAGAGGGGATGGATGTATTTAGAAAGGGCAAATTTGATTTGCTAGCTGTGACTGAAGCAAAGATGAAAGAAAACGGTGAAAATGACTGGTGTGGTGTGAAATGTGTATGTGCTGGTGTGGAAAGGAATGAGAGGGGGAGAGAAGGAATTGCAGTTCTGATGAGTGACCTGTGGTACAAAGCTATGGTAGATTTTTTTTGTGTCAGTACTAGAATTCTAATGGTTAAATTTAAGTTTGAAAAAGTCAAGATATGTGCAGTTGTGACATATCTCAGGTCTGAGGGTAATGTTGCAGAGAGTGCGATTTTCTGGGATAATCTGAATGATGTTTTGGATGGGGTCAGTAGGAGCTTCAGATTCATTGTATTGGGCGACCTATATGGTTGGATAGATGATCAAAAAAGGGAAGTTATAAAAGGTGGCATTGGGGTGTCGGGAGAAAATGAGAATGATAGGAAGGTGATTGATTTCTGTGAAGAGAGAGATATGCTTGTAAGTAATATATTCTTTAAACATAAGAGTATTCATAAGTATACTAGAGTTGGTGCAGGTAGCGATGGTGTCGAAATGAAAAGTAAGACTGATTTTGTGTTGGTGAAGAAGGAGATGTTGAAGTATGTATTTAATGTTAAATCAGTGTGGTGGGGTAGGAATGGGATTTTCGGATTATTGTTGTTTATGGAAAATTTAGTTAGTAGGGGCTTGGATGGAGAGGCAGAAGATAAGGAAGGAAGTGGGGTAGAATTAAGAATGAGAAGTTAAGTGAACAAGGCATTAAGGATAAGTATTTAAGAGCGCTTGCAAATAAATCAGTTGAATGTGAACAAGTAGAAACTGAACAAATCTGGAAGCATATAAAGCAAGCGGTTGTTACTAGTGCAAAAGAAGTATGTGGATGTGCTAAAGTAGGAAGTAAGAATGTTAACAGTGAGTGGAGGAATAAAGAGGTGATGCAGGCGGTTAAAGTAAAAAAGAAGCGTGGCTGAATGTACTGAAAGCCAATGATGAGGTTTTAAAAAGAAACATGTTTGGAATTATACAAGGAGGAAAAAAGAATACTAAAAGATGCATACGTAGAGGAAAAAAGAGGTAAATGAGCAGTTTTGAAGGACTAGAATGGAAACTTACAAGGAAATAACTCTTCTGGAAAGAAGCACGAAGTGTTAAGAATGAGAATTAGGGAAAAAATTTGCTTAGAGTAATGAATAGGATGGTGCTTTCATAACTGATGAAGGGATGGGAGGAGGAGAGTGTGGAGAGAACACCTCGAAAAACTGCATACCATTGAACATTAAAGAAGAGGTGATTAAAAAAAGTTGTGTTTGATAGTTCAAAAGGAATATTGTATTTTGGGCGAGGTCATTGGAAAAGGCAGGTAATTGAGTAGAGTGAAGAAAGCTGAAGAACGGTAAATCTGCAGGTAAAGAGAAATTACTGGAAATGATCAAGAACGGAGCGAGATGTGATTTTTGTTTTTATTAATTTGTGTCATATGGGTGGACTTGGAAGTTGTGTACAAAGACTTGTATGTAGAGTGTAGCTCCGAAGGATTGGAGAAGAGCAGTAATAGTACCCTTATATAAGGGTAACTGTTGGAATTATAGGGGAATTAGTTTATTGAGTGTTGTAGGAACGATATATCCTGGTATTTTGTCCGAAAGAGTGCGTCAGTGACTGAGGAACTGATTGGTAAAGAACAAGGTGCGTTTAGAAGTGGTAGAGGATGTGTGGATCAAATCTTTACATTGAAAGAAATGATTGAGAAAATGGGGAGAGAAGAAGAATAAATTGTATTTAGATTTTGTGGATTCGCAACTAGCGTATGATAGGATTAATAGGGAAGCTCCATGGCAGGTGCTAGTGATATATGGTGTTGGTGGTAGGCTTCTGAATGGAATCAAAAGTATATATGATGATAGTGAAGCGTGTGTAAGAATAAATGGAGTTAAAAGTGATTAGTTTAATATTAATAGCGGAGTGAGGCAGGGATGTGTTATGTTTCCTTGGTTATTCAATTTGTATATGGATGGGGTTATGAAAGATTTAGAGGTGAGAGTGACATGGGTAGGTGTTACAATGATGGAGAATGGAAGGGAATGGAGGGTGTCCTACCTGTTATATGCGGATGATTTGGTTTTGTCTGGCGAATCTGAAGAGATTTTCAGAGGATTTGAAGAGGGATTTGGCAGGGTATGTAAAAGGAGGGGTTTGAAAGTAAGATAAGAGTAACGTTACGGTTGTGAGTGAGGACAGTCCTCGGTGTGAAGTCATATTAGATGGTGAGCAACTGGAACAATGAGTTTAAATATTTAGGATATATGTTGGATGAAAATGGAACGGATGATGCAGATTGTGGTAGGAAAGTTGTGAATGGTAGGAAGGTGGCTGTAGCAATTAAATCCTTGGTGGATGTAAGGGAAAAACGGTGCTTGCGTCATACTTGAACAGAAGATGGAGAAAGATTTATTGTGGTTTCTCTGTCGACATCACATTGCTGAGATCATATTGGAAGCAGTAGTATCTTCTGTAATACAGATATCATCAGGACCTGATATTCAGCTATTTAAAAGATTCAAATCACAGTGGAAAGAGTTTATTAAAACATCATATCATGTATTAGAAGAGTATCCAAAAAAAGAAAAGGAAAGGATCATAAACTTTGCTTCAAGAAAACTTAAAGAAGTTCTGCCCGAAACGACTATAGAGAATTGCTGGAACTTACAACCATCTTGCTTGGAGGGGAACCCCAACTAAGGCATTTAAATTTAGGGAGCCTGGAGCCTATCATAGAGCCCGATGGATGTCGAAAGTCATTTATGCACTAAAAATATTTACGTTCAAAGGGCAGTTCAAAATAGGAGAATCAGAAGGAAGACAACTAAGAGACATATGTTGGTTTTGTGCTTCTATTTATATTGATTATTGGTTTTCCGCTCCTAACGCAGAAAGCGCTCCACGATATGACCTGGGTCTTCTAAAGAAACTTCTTAACTACAATAGTACAAATGAACAACTTACAAATGCTGCCTTAGGCAAATTAAAAAATCATTTATGGTATCCCTCAGAGAAGTTAGTTGCACTGTCTTTCTTTGATGATGATTTAAGTCTTAATACCAAAAGAAAAATGATGGAGGCTCTTGTAAAATCCAGATCCTCCAAAGAAGGCCGAAATAGACATAAAAACTGTTGAAAATAATGAGCTTGAAGATTTTGTGACTACCAATAAAAAATAATGAATGATGAACAACAAAAACAATATTTACTACAAGTTGTTTCAAATTACCGAAAGAAATGTTCAGTCAAAAATAAAAGAACTCTCATTAATTTAACAAAACAGTAAACTTTCCGAATATATATAATTATATATATATATATATATACAGGATATTATATATATAATATATAATATATATATATATATTAATATATATATATATATTAATATATATATATATATATACTATATATATCATATATAATAATATATAATTATATATATATAATATATATATAAATATATATATAATATATAGTATATATATATATATATATATATATATATATAATATTATAATAATATATAATATATCATATATTATTATATAATATATATATATATATATATATATATATATATATATATTATATATAATATATATATACGGCGAAATGGTTTTAATAGGCCAGCAGGGGAACTCACTAAAAAAAAAGTACGTGGACAGTAACTGTACCTGCATGAGTATACATGGAAATCAGTTCAAATGGCAAGCGCGACCTCTAAAAATTCGAATTTTGACATAAAATCTCCGAATGTTTGTTTTTCAAGCAATTTAAATCAAATGAGAAGATCTCATGTTAAAAGAAAAAAAAGATTTTTAAAAAACTATTTACCAATTATAAATATATAATATATATATATATATATATATAATTATATATAGATAATATATAATATATATATATATATAGATATATTATAAATATACAATATATATAAATATATATATATATTTATATATAATAGGTATATAATAATATATATATATATATATATATATATATATATATATATATATATATATATATATATATATATATATATATATATATATATATATATATAATTATATATATATTATATTATATATATATATATATATTTATATATATATATATAGTGTATATATATATACATATATATATATAATATAATATATATATATATAATATTTTTTATATATATATATATATATATATATATATTATATAATATATATATATATACTATATTATATATATATATATATATATATATATATATATATTGTCACTAATAACAGAGTCAAAAAAATAAATTTGATGGCCTAGGGCAGGGTCGGCCAAAACCTTTTGATCGGAAGAGTCAAAAATTGACAATTTAACAAAAGTCAAAGTTTTTAAAAGAGCACAAAATTTTTTCTTTGCCAACAATAAATAGCTACTCGCATAAATAAAGTTTTTCGATAAAAAAAAAACAACTATTTATATTCATAAGAAAAAAATATCCATTTATTCATAAGGAAAAATATCATATTTATTCCTATATTAAAGTGTTTTTCACAACAAATTAGATAATATATTATAATGCATTATTAGATAATTACTTATTATTAAGTAAAAAAAATAAAACAATTAAAACATCTACTTACAACACTAACTTGTACTCAATAACAAACAAGTTGAGCAAACAAAATTCAATGGAGCGATGGCTTTGCCATGGTTATTCAAGTAGGAAAAATTTAAAACTGTAGTGAGCCGTGTGACGGAGTATAGTTTAAAAGAATGGAGCAGCGATACGGCGGAGTCGTGCAGAAAAATTTAATGGGAGCGGTTGGCTTTGCATGGTTTAAGAAAGTTTGGATAAATTTGGCTCATAACTTGTTGTTTAAGTTTCAAACACGACTCTAAATTTTCATTTGTTAGTTGGCTTCTACTTTACTTTTAATTATATTCATGCAAGAGAATGCTTGCTCGCACGAATATGTCATCCGAAGATAGTCAGCACTTCAAATGCCAACTTCTTCACCTCACTGTAGCAATCTGGAAGACTATTCCATGCGTCGAATATAAGTGCCTCAACTCGCGGCATTTCTTTTAAAAGCTGTCCACTTTTGTTGCGTTACGTACATACATTTCTGGACCTCCAACTCTTCCAACTTGCTTTTCAACTCATTAAATTTTCCAATCCACAAAGCTTTACTTTTTAAATCGATCAATTGCATTTCCAGAGATCCAGTATCAATTCCAAATGGCTCGTTACTATTTGTGTTGAGAGGATTTACTCTGAATGCTAGAGTGGTTTTGTTGGTTTTGAATTGCTCAAATCTGTCAGCAAATTCATCTTTAATTTTTTTTATAACTGTGCTGAAGTAATTCGTGTCAACAGTTTGCACGAATTACTTCAGCACAATGTGGTTTTATCGCGATATTGCTTTAGAAATTGAAAATGAAGTAATTTACCGCTCTGAATATCTTCTGCAAAAAGAATTAATTTTTCTTCAAAACAAACCAATTCTTCTACCAAAACATAGGCTGGGTTTCCCTTTCCTTGCAGTTTTAGATTCAGCTCATTTAATTTCGCTGTGATATCCACCATAAAGTAAAATTTTTGCAACCATTTGTCGTTCTCTAATTCAGGGTGATTAATACCTTTTTCATTTAGGAACGTATTTATTTCATTCAAACACAAAGCAAAACGTTTCAACACCTTACCTTTGGAAAGCCATCGCCCTTTATTGTGAAGAAGGAAGTCGGAATACTGAGTCTCCATTTCGTTTAAGAATTCTTTAAACTGACGATGGTATAGTGCTTTTGACAAGATGCTGTTAACAATCTTGATTACCAAATTCATGACCTCAACTATTTCTGCCGGAAATGTTTGGGCACAAAGCGCTTCTTGGTGTATTATGCAGTGAAACGTAAGAATTTCGTGGTTTATTTTGCTCTGAAGAATCGTTGTTGCCCCTTTATTTTTTCCTGTCATACTTCTGGGCTTCATCAGTTGCTATTGAAACGATTTTATTTAAATCAATCTTAGTGTCTTCAAGGCATTTTTGCACGGCATTCGCTATATCTTCCCCTCTAGTTTGTCCCGAGAGCGGAAGCAATCCTAGAAGTTCTTCTTTTGAACCTTGGAAAGACATATACCTGACAAAAAGGGCAACTTGTGCCGTTTCTTTTATGTCGCAAGACTCATCTATAGGCAAGTGAAAGGATAGAAGAAAAGTTGAATTATCTTCCACTGCAAATGTTACATTTTGTTTTAAGACATTTTAGCTATTCTATCTTGTGTACTGTTTTAGCGGATAGTGGCAAATCTTTGATTTTTTTCAAGATTTCTGGTTGGTTTTTGAAATCACGAAACAGTTCTTCAGATGCACGTATGAAGCAATGTTTGACATACTCACCATCTGTGAATTGTTTGCCTTTTTTTGCAATTTCTAGTGATACCGAGAAGCTTGCCAGATTAACATTACTTGTAGATTGCGTCCAGTTACTTAACATGGAACTTGATTGCTGTTTTTGTTTTTGGAGCTCGTCGACAGCTTTTTCTCGTTCTTCGCCGGCTGGATATTTACTAGCAAACTGAGTATGTTTTTTAGTGAAGTGTCTCTCTAAATTTGATTTCTATTATGTGCGAGTTTTTCGTGGCAAATGAGACAAGTCGGAAGGCCATCTGAGTTGCATGTGAAAGCGAACGACTCCGTCCAATTCCGATTGAATTCTCGATGCTCTTCTTCAGTTCTTCTCTCTTTTTTTGTAGATGCCATGCTTGCGGTGAAGCTGTAATAAAGAATTTTTAACATTATTATTTAGGTATCCAAAACAGCAGATGCCAAGTTTTGCAATTATTTACTAAGTCTTAGTAAATAATTGCAAAACTTGTCATCTGCTGTCATCGATTCAGAACGATCGATTTTTAAATGTTTTTTTTTTAAATAATAATATTTGCGTATGGAACTAAAGAGCCGCAGCTTCACATCCAAAGAGCCGCATGTGGCTCGCGAGCCGCATGTGGCTCGCGAGCCGCAGGTTGCCTACCCCTGGCCTAGGGTATAATCCGCTTCACGATTTTCAATCTTGAATACAGAAGTATTCTAAATATAAATAAATCTTAATTCGCAAACATTGTTAGTGTCGTGAGTAGACTTCAACTGATAACCAATAGTCCTTCACTTGTAACTATAAGTCGCTCTGTAAAGAATTGTTTTTATAATAACTCCTGTTTGCGTTCAATATTATCTGGTGACCTCAAGTCACGTTCAGATTATATCTTCTTAAATGAGTAGAAGTTTCTTCCAAAGTAATTATTCTCAAGCGATTTCAAGTCGCTCCAAAGTAGTTCTCTTCATAAGATCATGAGCCTCTACTGATATAATCTTCATCAAGTGATTACAGGTCACTTCCAACGTAGTTCTTCTCAAATAATTTCAAGTAATTTATCCTCAAGTGATCTTAAGTCACTTCTGATATTCTCTATATACGAAGTTCCTCAGGTAGGTTATTCCAAATGAATATTCATCCAACAGACACAAAGTCTACTGATAATAATTTTCGTATTGGAGATTCCACAGACACCAAGTCTTCCAACGGAGAATTTCTAACGAGAGATAAAACCCGCGTGAGAACTAATTAACTTATATTTATACTTTCTCACAGTATCCAAGATGTTAATGAGTGGAGTTACATTAAGCATCTTTTTCCAACGAAATAATTTTACCTCAAAAATATATTTCTAGCAAAATAATTCAAAATAAAATTATTCTTAAATTAATTAATTTTACGAAAATAAATAATATTTCAAAATAATACAATCTGTCCTTTCTTTTCTGCGGAGTTCAAAATCTTGATCCTGATAATAATCCAATTAATATAACACACACCCCTATTCAGAAGGAAAACAGGGCTTTTCTTCAAACCTAAATATTAATTTTCTCCCTTCCTATCCTCATCGTATAATTGGGAGCAGTATTTTTCAGCCCTTTAATTGCTAATCCTTTTTTTGCGCTTCTTAACTTCTTCCTCTAACTTTCTCTCAAGTTCTTTTTTCTCTTTTTTTTATCCCTTTTACTCTCTAGCTTACTTTTTACTAACTCCAAATCGTTCAACCTTTTCGATCGATTAAATTCTATTCCTTCTGAACTTTCTTTGAGAGGTTCAGAAAAGGTTGAACGATTTGGAGTTAGTAAAAAGTAAGCTAGAGAGTAAAAGGGATAAAAAAAAGAGAAAAAAGAACTTGAGAGAAAGTTAGAGGAAGAAGTTAAGAAGCGCAAAAAAAGGATTAGCAATTAAAGGGCTGAAAAATACTGCTCCCAATTATACGATGAGGATAGGAAGGGAGAAAATTAATATTTAGGTTTGAAGAAAAGCCCTGTT
>JABUQX010090172.1:0-22500 GCA_015478945.1 Trachelipus rathkii | reverse complement strand
CGTATACTTTTAAATATTTTTAGGTTTGAAGAATGGATTACTTATATGCATACCTTTCTCCTCAAAGAGATCAATCTCATTTTCTGCCTCAACTCCAAAGGCACCCAATACTATCTCTTCTTCTATTATCTTCCCAACCATCCAACATTGCTAAGTTTATCCCAGAAAGTCAAATTCTCCTCAACTTTGTCTTCAGATGAAATGTTACAACCACTACATGTCTTGACTTTTTCAATCTTAAATTTAACCTTAGAATTCTAGTACTGACACAAAAAAAATCTACCATAGCTTTGTACCACAGGTCACTAATCAAACAAAATTGTAACTTCTCTCCCCCTCTCATTTCCTTTCCACACCAGCACATACCAATTTCACACCACACCATGCATTTTCACTTTCTTTCAGTCTTTGCGTCAGCCTCCACAGCAGCAAATCAAATTTGCCTCTTCTAATACATCCATCCTCTCTCCTCTTCTCAACATTTATTCCTATGACATTCCAATGTACCAAACGATTCATACATTTTCGCCGAAAAGATAGAATCGCTTACGGCGATCACGACCTTTTCCGAGGCATCCATTAACATTCCTGGCAAAAGAAAGTGGTGGGTAGCCAACCAACTACCACTGCCCTTAATCGCCTTCTACGACACGCTGGACATACGCTATGGTTCATCTTCCCCCCTTCACATAGAATCTAAGGGAATAGTGATTTCTGTAAGATGTTGTCTAGAAGAGGGTTGTGAATATAAGTATGTGATATGGTATGTAGATAAAAGGTGGTGTCTGTAAGATGTTGTCGTGAGGATGGGTATGATATGAACGCAAAAAAAGAGAAATGAAGCTATTAGGCACTTAGAATTCATGGAGACGCTACTCACCAAAGCCAGACGATTAATTCATAGCTGCGAAGTTCGCACTCACTCTATCAATTACTTCTATAATATATATATATATTAATATATATATATATATATATATATAGATATTATAATTATAATATAATATATATATATATATATATAATATATAATATATATATATATATATATATAATAATCCAATTAATATAACACACACCCCTATTCAGAAGGAAAACAGGGCTTTTCTTCAAACCTAAATATTAATTTTCTCCCTTCCTATCCTCATCGTATAATTGGGAGCAGTATTTTTCAGCCCTTTAATTGCTAATCCTTTTTTTGCGCTTCTTAACTTCTTCCTCTAACTTTCTCTCAAGTTCTTTTTTCTCTTTTTTTTATCCCTTTTACTCTCTAGCTTACTTTTTACTAACTCCAAATCGTTCAACCTTTTCGATCGATTAAATTCTATTCCTTCTGAACTTTCTTTGAGAGGTTCAGAATTTTCTGAATAAATTTCCTTTCCCTTTTCTTTTTCCTTTTCAGCTAATTTTACAAAATTCCCTTTCATTTTAGTCTTTCTAGGATTCAGATTATTTTTACGCTTTGACTCATCTAGGGACTTATCTTCAGGTACCTCCTTAGATTCAATGTTGGTTTTCTTAACTGAACTAATTATTGAATCCTCAATTGAAACGTCCTTCGCTTCAGACTCCTTTACTGCTTCATTACTTACTGAGTCTTTCCCTAATGGACCAGTGTTATTATCTGGAGAATACGCAAAACTACGACTTTGAATCCCTTTCAAAACTAATATCAATCACTATGGCAGATTTGACTTTCTGGCTCAAAAAATCTCCTTTAATCGAATCACCGTCTTCGATTGACTTTTCAAGTTTTTGGATTTGACGCTCATATTCTATTACTTTTCTTGAAAGGTGATCTGTCTCTAACATTGTCAACTTCTTGTCATTCTCCGATGTTTTCATTCTCTTGTAAATTTTTCTTCAAAGTTTTTATTTCTTCATCCTTCACGTTTAAGGACTTGAGTAAACTTTCATTTTCTGCGGACAACTTGTTTTTTCCTTCAGCAAACTGAGAGGTTGTTTTAACTACCTCTTCTTTTCGTTCTTGCGATATTTCGATAATATACTTTTCTTCTTTATTGACCTTCAGCGGCGTACTTACGTCTTTCGCTCCTGGGATATTACCTATCATTAGATCATAGATGGCGTCATCGAGAGCTATTGCTATAACACGCCCCGTGTAATAGGGTGTGTCGATGTCAATTGCAGCTACTGGTGTATCTCTGATTGTGTTGACGATCAGCAGTATCTGATTTCTCTCTCCAGTCATCTGGTCTGCTGAAGTATATTTCTTCTTTACTATAACACTATAACAACCAGTGTCCCTTAATACATTCCCGACAACTCCATTAATTTTACTGTCGACTACGGGCTTCATTTCTTTTTGAATATTAACCCTTGCGCTTTTACTCCTCACGCATGCGATCCTAACGACAGGTATCGTTCTGTCGCATGCTAAAGCAATTCTATTATTTTTATCAGCATATTTCATAACGTCTTCGCCGTCATCAGGTTTCTGATTTTCATATGTTGGTATAGCGTCAGGAGTACAATCTTTATTACGCTGTGTTGTTTTGTTGTTAACACTTGTTGTGGCAGCAGCCGCTCTTTTTGGGCCATCTCTCCAGTTATTGCTAGACTGGTTATTATAATTTTTATATTGGTTATCCTTTCTGTAGGGGTTATAATTCCTACACTCAATAACCTTATGTCCCTTTTTACCACATCTGAAGCATGTTGACTGATTTTTCAGCTTTTCAAAATTATGTTAATTATCCTCCACATCTTCATTCTCTTTTTTTGACGTCTCCTCTTTATTAGTTACCGACAATAAGTTCTTGTTATGAGCGAGGAGGCAATTCTCTGCCTCTTGGGCTATGATATCGAGTTTACTGATTTTCCTCTCTCTCAAAAAGGTCGCAAGTTCCTTAGGACATGTATTTAAGAACTGCTCAGCCACTATTAGGTTTACGATATGAGAGAAATATAATTTTTCAATCTATCAATGAACTGGATAGGCCTTTCATCATTATATACTTTCGCGCTGTTAGAGATAGGGCTAATGGATTAAGTCACTGTTCTACGGCTCCATATTCACTTATTTTTCACATAATATTATTTAGTTTATTAAAATACGTTGTTGAAAAATATCTGCCTTCTTAGTTTGGTTATTAAATTGCCCACTCACACTCCAGACAAATGAGTTTTATAAACTATATGCCCATTAGATAACCTGCAAGAGAAGAGTAACGCCCTTGGGACATTCGGCCCAGGGGCGGGCAGAGTTAAAGAACTCATGTTTTAAAAAACGGTTTAAATTCTAATATAAAGTATTTAGGATACTAGAACTCACTTTACATTATTTAAATATTCAGTATATCTAAAAACCCCGATAAGTCTCTAAATTATATTCATCTATATATATCAAATTATTCTTAAATTTATATTAAGATAATATTATATATTATATATAAGTATATATAAATTAAATCATTTCTCAGAAGGTAAAACAAACCGTTTAAAAATTTACAATCTCTGAAAATCTTTATTTATTGAGAGCTTTCAGTTTACTCTTACGATTGAATAATATTGAGAATCAAAAATATAACATTAAAAAGGAATAATTTTACTAAAACAATTTTTTTTATAATATTTATGCATGGTTATTTTTATATGGTTTATTAACCATTGGTTTTTTTAATGTGGTTTTAAAAAAATAAATTTCACCTCATTCTTATATATATATATCTTATTATATTATTATTAGTATACTATATATATATACTATACTAATAATATACTCTTAATAGTATTAATATATATATATTATATATTATTATATATAATTATATATACTTATATATTATATTTTAATCATATATATATAGCCTTCGATATTCATATAATCAATAGATAATAATAAATCTGGTATATAATATAGTACATATCTTTGAGAATTATATGCGTAAATTCAATCTTTTCGTCTGAGGTTCGATATTCGCATATAACGAACTACTAGTCGAGAGATTGGAGTATCGAGTATGGATATATCGATATAATCGATATTATATATATATACTGTATATATATATATACTATAACTAAATATGAGGGAAAGTAATATGGATATACTTTTATCTCACCAATACTCAAATTAATATATATATAAATGAGTATGATCTATATATATATTATACAAAATAAACAGGTAAGGGTAGTTTTATATAGCAGCCAGTATATATAATAAACTAATACTCAGTATTTAGTGTCTAAAGACTGACATGTAATAGAGAACTTAAAAGCCGTAAAGTTCGACCATATACATTGTTGCGTATACATGGCACAGGAAAAAAAAAAGAACTTTTGACCGCAAAAAAATAGGGCGCCCGAGTGTTAGGGGTGTTTAAAACTAACGAATACCCACGGTTAGACCGCCCCGATGTCAGGAGTCGAGGTCTCTCGACTCTAGGTGGACTACAGGGGGGGGGACTAATCCCGCCCTCCGGGGATGGTCTCCGGAACCCCGCGCTCTTTTGGTCTTTGTGTGTCTCGGGGGTTTCCTACCACGCAATCCCCCATTCCGGGGTACTGAAAAACTTCCCCCGTTCGTCACCCCCATCGGCTCGAGCCGCCCTAAGAAAGGGTAAACTCCTATTTTAAGGCGGGCTCGAGCCGAACGCCCCGCACCTATATGGCCATGATATATATATAAATATATATATAAATATATTAATAGTAGTATATACAAATTTAATAATATATATGTAACTACTAATAATAATATATTTAGATTATAATTATATATATAATAATATATCCGTTATAAATAGTTAACTAAATAGTGATTTTACTTGCCTAGTTAGTCTTGAATCTTTCGTCAATAGAATATAAAAAATTGTTACCTATTTTCCTTAAAAAATTATTTGCCATATATTATTTTACCTCTGCTGTCTTGTGCTTGTGAAATGCAATGGAAAGATCTTTTAGGAAAAACTTGTAAAGAGCCATTCATCAATTATAATATGTACCTAAATTGCACATAAATCTAAACATTTAAAATGTTTTTTAGGAGAATAAATAAAATCTTTAAATTTAAAATATATAATATATAATATACGTAATATATATATATTTAGTATATTTTATATTAAATATACACGTTATATATATTAAAAATTATAGCTTATTATAAATATTATCTATTTACTATTATATATTTATATATAAGTATAATATAAATAGTATATAGAAATTTTAGTGATCTTACTTGCCCTACGTCCGAAACGATACATGGGCCTAAAAAGAAGTAACGTTATGAAAAGAATTTACTCCCTGTATTTCCTCTAAAAAATTTTGCCATATATTATTAACCTGCTATAATAATTAAAATGGCAAAATGAAAAATGCTTTAGGAAGACTTTTAAATAGATCTTCATTATAAATTATTATTAATATGAAATAAATTTAATATTTAAAAGAAGTCCACTTAAAAATATAATAAATCTTTAATTTAAGTTTGCACACACTAATGCGTATCACCTTAATACCTGACATAGGACAAAATCCGAACTAGACGCACCTTTTTGTGTTTATTATCGCTGCGATATCGATCTATTATTTCGATAACTTTAATATATCTGATTATTAATTCTTGTATATGAATTTCAAAAATATCGAATAATCGAAATTAAAATTTCAAATTCTAGTAGCCATATATACTATATATATATTTTTATATATATATATATATTAATAATGATATATATATATGAGTTATATATTATTAATATATATATACTAAAATAAATATAAATATAATAATAACACCTCAATATTAATATAACTAACTATAATATATATATATATACATATGACCGTTTTGTTTCACGAAATGCCGTCAGATTTTGATATTTTTTTTTATTTTTGTTTCATACATTAAATAGGGTTTAGTTCCTAACAATCAATTTGAGTGGTGACTGACACTGATTTCAACAAATAATCAGGACCTGTTTTACGTTTTACTGGCTCCGTCCAGTTTTCATTTTTTATTTTTTTATTTTAAAGCTAAAGGAATACCCAGAGGGTAAAAACCGAAAGATGGCTGGAATAAGGGCGTCTCCGGCCTTCCGGGGAATACGACGGTGTAAGACTATTTTCCCCCCCCCTCCGGGGAGTGTCTCCGGAACCCCGCTCTTTTGGTATTCTGGGTGTAGCGGGGGTTCCTTCCGATCCTCCCCTACGGGGTATGGAAAACGTCCTCGCGCCCTCTGTCCCCCGTCGGCCTCGAGCCCCCTATAATAATTTTTTGTTATTATTTTAACATTTTTGTAATAAGCTTTATAATATGTGCTGATTCCAAATATGTATTGGTTTTTTTTTTTTGTTTAATGAACTTTTTGAGAATTTTTTTATATTTTGGAAATTTTTTTTTTCTTATAAATGTGATTTTTAAAAAATTAATTTAAAATATTTAGAACTTTTTGATCCAATGTCCGTCACAACCACATAAATTCATCATTAGTATCATATACTAAGCAATATGTTAAAAAAAAAAAAAAAAAAAAATCAAACTGACGCAGGAGTCGCATAATATATTTATTATACTATATAGTATATTATATATATAAATATATATATAATATATATATAATAATATATATATATATATATATATATATATATATATAATATATATATAATATATAATATATATAATATATTATGACAGTAATTTATATTTGGATTGCGAGACAAAAGAAATTGAGGTAAGGATGGCTCTGAGGTGTAGTTAGTAATAGACCTCACCGAAATGGAAAAAGAGAGTCATATGTGATGATTTCCCTCGCTTTACTGGTCAACGAAGAAAATTTGAGAGTAATTGGTCAAGAGAGGTTTTGGGTATTAGGTATCTTAGATAGGGAGACACTATAATAGAGGAAAGTGTATCAGAGCATAGCAAAATTTAAATACATATTCAACAACCATTTATTTTAAATTTTCCTTGTAATAAATATTTTTAGCCAATCTATTTACTAGGTTGTTAAAATTTTCTCAAACGTTAAACTCTGATGTGTTACTTTGTTCATATTGATATCGAAATTGTTTGCCATGATCACAAGCGATATTGTCTTTCATAGGCTGAAAAAGTTTGAGGGATTCTCCTCTTTCTTTAAGTCGGATTAAACATATTTTAGATAATAGTAAACTATATTATTTGACAAATATCTTTCTCAGCCTATTCTATTGCACAAAGCTCGACCTTCATTCAAACGCTTTTTAGGGTACGTCTATTCCCAACACCTTCTTTTATCTTGCTAATTCGAGAACATTTTGTGGAACGTGTAAAGCATAAAGATGCAACTCTTAGTTGTGATTGTTACATCTGTTCCATAGAGCTTAATTTCTTTCTGAAAGGCTATTATCAAATTCTTTAATGGAGAACAAAAGCGATAAGCTCAACCAATGACTAAACTTCTTCAAAACAATTTTCCTTAGTATAATTAACATATTGGGTAACAGTACCTAATTTCACATCTTTCATGAAATATTGTAAATTCTTTACCTATAAACTTTTATTCTGAAACACACGGTTAAGCTTTTTAAGTATCTGTTGACAGGTAAAAATTTGAACTCCTGTTGTTACGCACTACATATCTCTAAAGATTCGAAGTATCGTTATCTATATCAAATCTAGCTCATTGCGTCATCAGCATTATAGGTAATGACCTAGTGTAGGAGGTTTTAGATTGCTCTATTACGTGAACTACTAGGAGTGACGTGTAGGATATTTAGTTTCTTTGCTAATATAGTAACATATCTAATTATTATAAGAGGGACTTTACTCTTGTTATAATAAAATATTAACTTTTATTTTGATGGGTGTAAGAGTGAATTTTTTTATTATTATAAATTAAAATTTTAATCATATGCAAATCTATATTTGCGATGAGTTTTTTTTTTTAAAGTGAAAAGCGCACTTTACCATAAACAGCATTATAATGTCTTTCAATTGCAGTGTTCTATCCATTTTATCATTAGCTTATACGAGATATAAATATTATTTATAATGTCAGAGAATATCTTATCAGCTTCGGATTTACAGAAGAAGTTGCCATTTGCTTTGAATACGAAATAAAATTAACAAATTATATTAATAAAGGGAATACATGAATACAAAAATGATAAACGGAAAATGAATTATCAACCTGCGTGTAGTAATATTATCGCAATTACTATTTACTACCGTTTTACATTTTAAACACTATTGGTCGTTTTTCTGTACAGTTTGAGTAATTTTACTGTCTTTTGCTCACATGACACTTTTAGTACACCGGAAATAAAAAATAAAATTCCATTTTTTCCACATTCTCATATACTCTCAGTCAGTTAATCCAAACTCATATATACTTCATATAATATGCCAGTCTATATAGTATCTATATCATTATTATATAACCTATATATATATGGTTAAATTTCTTTTGGCACATCAGGTACAATCCTAAATATAAATTCTACCATATAAGTCTATCATTGGAAATTAAATATTTGTATCTTAGTATATTATTATATATATATAAATTTTAAACATATTTGAATAGGATTGTTACTATGAAAAGTTTGGTTAGATATGTCTAAATGAAATTATAAAAATCGCACTTATCAATTTCATGTATTTTAATAATTATTGGCATGAATGCAGTTGATCAAATTTAATTTACACAATATAGGCATATAATATAAATATATATATAGCATTTATATAAATTATAAAGGATATGTACGAGGAAAAAATAACTCTGAAAGCAGACAAAAACTCAACGACTAGGTTATCTATAAGGATTTATATATAGACCATAGAACTAGACAGAAATTTGCTCACCCGCTTACTTAGATGTATCTTTTGATTTTATTATTTGAAAATAATGTATTATTCATTTTTCTTTTATACACGTATATATAATATTTCCAAAAGAACAGGTATATTTCTTGTAAAAAAAATTAGTTGGAGGTCTCAGACCCAACTATGGAAAGGCCACTATCGAATTAAGTATGTCGAAATTAATATTCTCCTATAGATAATACCAGCTTATTTATGGAATTTAATGTGTTAATAAAGTTTTTTTAAGTAAGAGACACGAAGTCCCATCTTGATGTACATTATTTAATAAAAACTAATATTATTTAATAATAATATTGTAATTATAAGAATATTAAGGATGGCACACGGAGTAGATTGCTAATAATATACAAACCGGCCTGAGATCTCGGACTAAGAGGAGGGAAATTAAGAAATTTCAATATTTAGGAATCAGCATAACGTTAACGTTATATAGCACTCGAAAAAAATGTAAAAATAACTAAGAGAAAGGGAACTAGTAATATTAGTTAAACTGCAGTTACCTATTGATGGATGCCGCTCAAAGAGATATCGAGAAAGGACGCTGATAGGACAGATTGAGACAAGGACTTGTGTATGATGGCATGTAATACCGAGCTATGTGTTTTGCGCAATAAAGAGCAGACGAGAGTATTAACTCTCGGCTCATGCTATCAACTCTATTACTTCCATATTATTATTTTTTGGAGTAAGAGCTGCGGTGTTTACTGTTTTCAAGAAACATACAATGAGGCTCCATCCGGCGGTGGACGCCCCTTACCTTCGGGGACGCTGCGGGCCCCGGCTACTTATTTGTACCGTATTATTTACATTTTAATTTTTAGTTCTATAATCTCATAGATACTTTTATACAATCCCTCCATTATGCATAGCAGTGGACGAGGCGACTCGAGTACATTACGTTAACTAGTATTTTCTTTCTTTTTCGTATTTGGAAATACTTGGATTTATGTTACACACAACTCGCTTTTAATGTTGATATATTGAGTCTTAGCAGCCAATTAGTACAATTTGTATTTCCTTATTTTTTTATTATTACAATTAACACTATTAAAAGATATTATTGTCAGAAATAATAATAATTAATAATCATAATATATAAAATATAATTACAAGTACAAACATAATTTTACTTACTTTTTTTAATCTTTCTTTATCAATAGGTTTAATTTTAAAAGCTTCTTTACACAATAATATTCGCTGATTAATATATAATATGATTTTTTGA
The DNA here is from genome assembly GCA_015478945.1 of Trachelipus rathkii. Lineage (NCBI taxonomy): Eukaryota > Metazoa > Arthropoda > Malacostraca > Isopoda > Trachelipodidae > Trachelipus > Trachelipus rathkii. The sequence continues at coordinate 12,430 of JABUQX010090172.1, read as the reverse complement.
GTACAATGTATATTCAGCTTATGATACCTATAACTAATTTACATTTCTTTCTCAAGAAATATTTATTAGAGCCTTATTAAACGACTATCGATATAATATATATATAAATACATATATTAATATATATTATAATTAAAATATAATAGATGTACTTAAATATATAATATATAATATATATCCTATTTAATATATTAATAATTAATTAATATAAATTAATAATGAAATATCCTTATATAATATTTCTAAGTTAAGTACTAGTGAATTGACTCAGTTTCTATTGAGTACTTATTATTATTCATACTACAACATGTCGACATTTATTGAGAAAAGCTTTGGTAGTTTAGAGAATAATTAGACTAATATCAAAGGTTTCTTGTCCCTACATAGTGTTATTTTAATATATGAGATTACATTTTGAGAATTTATATATAAAGGTGACTACTATTTACTGAGAATATTATTTTATCTTGTAGTATAATAATTGATTCATTAAAAACAGTCATGAATATTGATAGAGTACTATATAATAAAGTTATATATATAAGAATATGAATACAATATAATATATTAATAGAGGAATGTGAAAAGTACTGTACCCTACAATAGTATGTTATAATAAGTATTAAAGAAATGGCTTTATGAGTAAAGTTTTTTAGAAGCAGTTTCATTAAAGAATTTTGATATGTAACGATTGTAACTAGATAACACACCACCAGATTGCATCTTATGCTTTATTACACTTTATAAATATAAATGTGTTTATGCCTGATTAGATAAAATATTACTATTCTACAGTGTCGTGAGAACCTCTAAACCTTTTCAACCTATAGAAGTAATATTACGCTGAGGCTCATTGTAATCAGAAAATTGAACAATATATAGACATAAAGGCTATGCTCTACGCAACGGATTATAGGATGTAGAAAGGGTTATTTAAATATTATAAGTAATAATGATGGCTTTACTATACTTAACGTATTGGTTATTGTAAAACAGGAGTGAACTAACTGCTATCCTATATTCAATGGTTGTTGCAATGGCCATGGCATAAAGACCTGTAATAAAGGAACAAAAAAGGGAAACCTAAAGGTTTATAAGTTGCATAGGTAAATAACGGCTGTAGGACCGCTTACAATCTCACCTTGACAACAAGAACGATTAGGTATATAAAGAAGCAGGGTTTTATGTATGTATACGTGTGTGGGAATGTGATAAACTGGAAGGTTACAACAGGAACCATTATATTATTCAAAGATATCTGATTCATACAGATATATTAAAACATAATTGCATTAACGATTTATTTACAACGTCTTAGCAATGATCGTTATTTAAAAACAGACTACATAAATGACAATTACCTCTATGTTTGTAGCGCACATGAAACCATTTCGTATATTATCTACGACTACACTCAAGGATTATTTAAAACTCATCGGCTAAGCATATCCTAAATGGATAAGAAGATTAATGTATTCTAGACTATACATCGCTTTTAATCTTATGTTCAGAAACGATGATGTTACTACCTTGTGGACGCCCCTGAAAATATCTATAATTAGTGTGATAAAGTACTAAGTTGTTGAAAATCATTACTAAAGAACTGGTATTACAAATGATAAATATATTTTCGGTACATGCTTTACATTTAAGTACTTACTATTCTACACTTATTTCCTACTCACTTCAAATTAGCACTTATACATTACTGTTATAGCTAAACGATGCCAAAATAAATTATTAATTTCACTCTGTGTAAATGTAGTTGATAGAAATTGTTGCGAATGCATCATGGAGGCTAAGCAATTGCGCTGTCATTCGCATCTATTGATGGTGTCAATGACACATATCACCTCCAGTAGAGAAATTTTCAGAATGTAGACTATTGTAGAAGATTTGGATGTTAATCGAAATTTATAAACCTACTAATAAAAATCGTTACTGAGAATGGATTTGGGCTATACTCGTTTTATCAGAGATGGTGAAGTATTTTATTCTTGAAGGTAGATGTTTGGAAACAACTCTTTTTCTTTCTAAAATATAGTTAAAGATATAGTAATTTTTCAGTTCGAAAATCAATAGGAGATTGTTCTAGAATAAATTGAGGCTGGCATGATATACAGTGGATAGCTTACAGCTTAAAAACCCTCAAAGTATTGGAAAGTGACAAGTATAAGAACACTCTGAATACACTCAATCAAAATTGAATGGTGATGACGTAAAGAGGAAAGACTAACTTTATAAAAGGTATAGTTATGTTATCTGTGGCTGTAGTGTATCATTTCTTTCGAGAAGAAAGGATTTAAGGATATATCAATTATCTAGCACACCTTAAAAATGTTAATATACTATATGCGGGAACAATATTCGGTGAAGAAAATGCCTCGGGATTGTTCTGGGTTTGCATTATTATAATTGCAAAAATATTCTACTCTTTGAAATTGCGATATTGTCTCTTTTGGGGGAGAAACATTGTGCCAAATATACGCAACTTACTTACAATTAGTGAGGGAATGATAGGTAATTGGTACATTGAGTAAAGAAGCTTATATGGGAACTATATCATTTACGCATCAGAAAATGTGACAAATGTTGTAAGATATTAACTTAGCTGTTATTTCTTCTCTATATACGCGTCTTGATACATTAACTGTTTGTAACATGTACTGTCTAAAAAAATGCACGTATGTCCGAACTCGTGAAAAGATCAACATACTTATAGATAAGAATGGAAATTAACCAATTCTATAACTTATAAATTCCTTGGAGTATGTGTCGTTTCTCACAATAGACTTAGCCCATATTAATACCATTCGAACAACGGATTAATCAATTATACTCGGGCATCACTTAAAATCGGCACAAGTCATACAGGGCATGGTATAAATCGCGATATTTCTCACGAGCTAGAGAGTACGATTTATTGTCCTGGATGAAGAACCGAATATGATGCGACTCAGCAAAACGGAAAGAAGTGGAATGGGAATAGGAGGAGAACTTAATGAATGGAAATAGGAAAGTTAGAAGAGTTACATGTAGCGCAATATAATACTCGCAGATATCACTATATTAGTGTAAGGTATCTTGGACATATAGTTATTATGACTAGATATTAGATAATAAGATAAACTAATGACACTAGATGAGTGAAATATGAATAAAATATTTGTAAAAGCTCTCAGGGCATTGTCTAAAAATAAAAGATATCAATTTAAAAATTACATAATTTATTATTTTGAAATAAATATTTTGTTAAAAGTTAAGAACATGAGTTATATGATATGAGTTATTCAGCAATATGATGAAAATAGTATTAAAGGAGTAAATAATAGATATAGATGATCATTGTTACATAAATTGATAAATGAAATAGGAAAAAGCACTTAATGAATTGTATAGAATGATGGGCAACGAAGGAAATAGAGAATGATAATATAATACAAATCTTTGATTCAAATGTTGTTTAGCAAATATTATTATGATGGTCAATATTAAGAGCTATGTCTGCCGGTACGATATCAGGATATTGAACCATGGGCTCCAGATGCAATAAAATAAGCTGGTCTATCGCATATAGGCGAGGCGCACTGAGCCGATGGGGCCACTAAAGAGGTGGAGAACTGAATGTACTACTCCGCCCCCCGTCGTCCATCACTACGGCTGAGAGACACGAACTGCCTGTGCTATGCGGTCATACTCAGGGTATTCGTTAGTTGTTAAATTTATATTGAATAACGTACTACGAGTACATAGTTATAGTGTTCCTATAATAACTTTTCAGCCTGGGATAATATGTATGTACAGTGTTAGTTAATTAATTAGTTTGCATATTATCTGGTCACTTATACTATATTATACTAGCCTAATAATATACGTGGTCCAGCACCCACATATACTATCTCTATTCTATATATTAATCAATCCATATATCTATACCTTATATTACCTATATATCTATTACTATCTACATTATATATCTAATATATATATATATATCTATCTATCATATATATATACACCAAAATATTTCCACCTTTTCTTTAACAAATTAATTTTAATTAATAAACAGTGCCATCAGTGCTACTTGGCCCTTTCTTCATTCTAATTAAGGTACTTTATTTCGAATATTTGAATCATGGTCCGTTATTTTAGTATCATATACATCCTCCGAGAGATATAACATTAAAAAGACGGAAATAATATTAAAAGATTCATAAATAGGAGGAAAACAAAGCTCCATCATAATAGGAAAAAAATAAAAATAAAATAAAAAAAGCGAGATGGAAACTATATTTCGGTTTTCGTGATTCTCATATATTTATATTTAACTTTAATCTTATGTGTGCAATTGATTTATAGTCCGCGGTGTCATGTTTCACCAGTGTTACTTTTATTAACTTCACCTGTTATAGCGTTAAGCAATCCTCTTATATTCCTGATAATAATAATCATAAGGACCTCAACTATTTACGTAATTAATAAAGTTGTATGTTATTACCCACTCTCTTTATCCTATACAATCAATATTTCATATTCATGTTAAGAATAGTTTATATCTGAAACATGTAAAGGCATAGTCAGTCGTGTCGTGTAGTGTGTGTGTGTTTTGTGTCGTGTGATGGTGTGTAATAGTGTGTGTCGTGTGTGTGTGCGGTGGTGGTGTGTGTGTGTCATTGTATTCATATAGTTCATCTATCAATAGTTTAGGAGCGGTCAGTGAATATACGTCTCAATAATCTTTGGTTAATATTGCTATCACTGGAGATGCGAATATGTTAAAGGTTTGCAAGTATTTTTTGAGTAACTTGATCAATTAGACAATCTGATCGATCTTTTGATAAAGTGGTAAATAACGTGGTTTTTAACGTTCTTATCTTGAATATATCAGATGAGGTCTCGTTAGCCGTACTATAGGTTTAAACTGTTGACAATTATGTTATGGTTTTTATTGTTATTATATAGCTCAGTTTTTATAGTTACATTATAGCGCTCGTGTCAATGCGTTAGATGTCTCGGAGTATTATACAATAAATGACATTTTATTTCTATAGTATAGCTTTTAACATTGATTATCAATCATTATCATGTATAGCATTTATATTGAATTGTGAGACTTTTTGCATTGAACTTTATTCTAGTATGATCTACAGTGAGATGGACGTATTAGTCTCTTTCGTCTTAAAATTGATTTTTCTCAGTGAGTATGCGAGCTTGGATAATTCAAGATAAACATCTAAATGATAATGGTGGTTACGATTCTTGACCTCTCGTATATAATTTGTTAAAATATAGATTCAGAGGTGTTATAATTGTTACAACATTTCGTAATTCTAACTCTGATGATATTGGTTGAGGGTTTTACCGAATTTCTCATACCCAGCTAACATACTAATTTATGTTATTATGAGAACTAGAATGGTCTAGCTTGGTCATAACATTATATGCTACCGTTTCATCAAATATGTGATATACTATAAACGTTCTTTACGCCTTAATTATGATTTAATATGTTAGTATTTTACTCAGTTATTAAACTTACTTAGGATCTATTTCTATGGTTGTTTAGTATGTAACTTCTGTCTAATTTGAATTATCATACAGTTTTAATTCTCTTCGTATATTAGTTTTATTAAAGTCTGATGTACTTCTATTATTTTGTGTTTGCTTCTTTGTTTTAACTATATTATTATATAATATTATCTCATATATATTAGATACTATTTTCCAAATATGGATTTAATTGTTATAAGTCCTTATATAAATGTTTTAGCTATTTATTCATTGAGGATGGATTTCATAAATCCTTACATACGTGCTTATTTTATTAGCACTAATTAACTACTTGGTATACTTTTGTTAATACAATTTTTTGGATTCGATTACTAAAGAGCCGTTAGTTGATATTTTTTTGTGCCGCGTAGGATGGTATAATAGTAACTTGGTTCGATTGAGGACGAGTATTGACTTTTACTCTCTCTCTACGTCTCTCTTTCTCTCTCTCTCTCTTTCTTCTGCTCATTATATATACTAAATATAAATAAAATCTAATTATTATTACTATAAAAATAATAATGTTTAGATTAATATATTGAAATTAAATATTATAAGAATCCACTTACAGGTCACTATAATGTAATATGGGTGGAATGGATATTGGAGTAGTGTGAGTGGTTATTATAGTTAATTATATACCATGATTATTACTACTATTTAGTATTTAATATTATAATTATATTGAAATAACGTAAATTATTATATTTTTATGTCATTATTATTATAATATAAAACTAATGTAAAAAGTATAGATGATAAATTTCGGATAAAATGAGACATGCGACAACCTATCATCAATTAACCATGATTCAAAACACTACAAGCAGCCACAAGGAAAAGGAAATAACTATTAGCCTGGAATGCTAGGAGTGCCAATTTTTAGGGTTGAAAAATGAGAGAAAAAGAAAATAAAAAAAAAAAAAAAGAAAAAAAAAATAATAATCTCAAAAAACTAACAAAAGACATACTGCGGAAAAGAAGAAATACATTTTAATATGGTTCTATAGAAAAATGTTAAACACAATAGAGAAAATGAAAAAAAATAAAAAAAATAATTAAAAGGATTTATTGTTAATAATTATATTAAGTAAATAATGTATTAGGAGAGCCTAATATTTATAGAGACCTTTTAAAGTTGTGTTACTAGAAACGTTTTCTAAAAATATAAATAGAACATACCTAATTAAATTTATTGAACATTTGTTTTTTTTTCTAATTTATCTAAAAGAAATTACCCAGTTAAGAGAGTGTCACACTGGCACCGTATGGCATGAGTTCGGGGTCTCGGCCTTTAACAGCGGAGAAGAAAACTTAATCGGTAGGTAAACTACATTTAAACCCATAGTCATTACCGGGAGGGTCTCCGGAACCTCTCGCTCTTTGGTTACTTATGGAGGGGGTCTTAATAGAGACGAGGCATTGTGGTTTGTTGGTGCCGTCTCGGCCATTAACTTCACCTTAAAAATATTCTAGAGATCGTTCCTAATCGGGTAGGTATGAAAGACTCGTTATCTTAAAGTCACTACTGTATTTATATCATAAACATCAATATATATGGAAAATACTATGGACAAACCACTACAACTACGTATACAATAAGCCCTTACACAAATATTAGCAGTCTAGAGCAAAGTATCCCTATAGATTATCACTCCATTATAAATACATTTAATTTAAAATAATATGAAATAAAAAAATAATTTAAATAATAATAAAAAGATTAATCATGATCCACTATAAACTCTCCTAATTCCTTCAAAATTCCAAAGGAATGAAAAAAAATTAAAAAATTGCAAATAATTAAAATAAATAAAAGCTTAATATTAATTTCTTACATGTTTATTATCTATTTATTATATATATATAACTTCTAATAAATAACATTTTATATAAAGTATATTATTATATATATTTAACTAACTAAAACATTTTTAAACATGCAATGATTTCCAAATAATAGCTTGATGTTCTTACATCACTTTACGACTTTCCGAGACTGTAATGCTATAGTAAAGAATTTTTAGATGAATTATATTATACTAATTTTCCTTAAGAGTTTCTATTTTATTATATATTTTAATGTTTTTAATTTATATTATCCCAATTAATCTTTTTTCTCAGAGCTAGATTTCTGTTCCGCGAGTACAACAAAGATATTTTTAGTTAAACATATGGGGTATTAATAATATATCCTTATATCGCAGCAAACATCCTATTTTTTCCCTTCTTATTCCTTTTGTTTTATACCCTTAACATCCCACAATGTACAATATAGAAGATGTGGGTTGTCTTGCAGGAGCCTTAATTTGAATCTACGCATTTGATTACGTTGAGTCCGTTTCTATAATCCCGAATAATTCACTCTATATAATATACTATCACAGGTATTATATAACTTCGTTTCCTTTTACCTTATTTTATTCTTCTATTACGTATCTTCAATATACTTTATTCACTAATGATATACACACCTGACTCACACACACTCGCCAAATCCTTAGTATAGTCATACTAATATATTAATGCTACAATTGTAATATTATAAATAGAAACATATCCGTCAAAGTCATGCACCCTACATCCCCATAATATAATAGTATTTCATGTGCATACTCCTAAGTCATATGTAGTAATACTCTTATCTCTTAGTATCTATTTGTAGTTATCTAATCTCATCACTTACTTATTATATTAACTTATCTTAGTATCTATAAATATATTAAATATTATATATAATATATGGCTGATACAGAACTCTTCTAAGAGGACAAACAAAAGTCAAGTTATTCGCAAAATCAAACACCCCAATCTCAAGGCTTCGAATGCGACTGGATTGTACCTAGTATAGGAAACCATCTTCCAGGCAATGCGAGACGCACGGTAGTACGGACTCTTTGGGTAAGCCATACTCCTAGGACTAGGGGAGGTCAGGTATGAAAGTAAAGGCATTTTGATTTGCCATCATATAATAATATATATATATATATATATATATATATATATATTATATAATATCTATATATATATATATATATATGAGTATATACAGTATAATAATATATATATATAATATATATAATATATATATAACCTATATTATTATATAGGATTATATATATCTCTACTCATAATATAGATATAGTACTAATATATAAAATATATATACTATATACTATATATAGTATAATACTTCACTATATGATGTATACCTATTATATATATTAGTTATATGTATCTGTATATGTATAATATATATATATATCATTATTACTATATAATACACATAATACGTGTGTTTTTATGCTCATATCTGTATTATATATATATAATATATAATACTATTACTATATATCCTATATATATAGATAGGAGGTATATAGGTATATTTGATGCATTCCTATATTCGTTTTATAGTATATGCCAAACCTATCAGTTTGTTACAGACTTGTATCACTTGTTGTATACTGTATATGTATATTGTTATTATATATACTATATATATTATTATCATACTATATATATATATATAATATATATATATTACTCCATTATACCTTATACTATATATTATATATCTACTTTATTTTTTTTATTCTTTACATTTTTACTTTACTATTACTTATTTCTTTATACTTACGTCTCTACCTTAACCTAGGGAACCTCTTCTTGTTTTTACTGACCCCGTCCAGCTCTTTTGGCCTATTATTCTTTTTTTTGTTTTTCTTCTCTTTTATTCACTATTTATTATTTTGTACGCTATAATTACTTCTTCTTTCGAGCACTTCAATATAAAACAATCTATACGTACTTAATGTGAGTAACTTTTAGCAACTTCGGAGTTAAACATTGATTCAAAAATATTATAAGTTCATCGTCCAATTTATTTACGTATTTTTATCTCATATATTAATCCCTCAATTTCCTCTATTACTTACACCTTATTTAGAATCATTTTTTGTGGTCACCGGACGTCTTTGGTACTACTGTCTTTTGTATTGGGAAAAAAAGTGAGAAAGCATTTTCACCAAGGGTGTCAATCCGGAGCAAAGACTTATTTGGTTCAGGCGTCGCTACCGGGGTACTCTTCGGCGTCTCCGAGGGGTGAACTATCACGTTTGTCATGTTTACTAGTACTCCAAACCCTCCGTGGAACGGAGTCTTCACTCCTGGCAACCCTCGCCGTCGGTAATTAGGTAACTCTCATGATTAAGCAATCGTTGGTAAATGGGGCTGCTACTGAACGAGCAATGGGAGAGCATAACATACAGCGGTATAAATCTCCCCTACTGGATAGCAACACACAGTACCCTCCCCTCTACCCTCCGCTCCGTTCGCCGTCACAGAGCCTTCCCCTTTTCACGAGTATTCTTTCCTTTTTTGTTCTATCTTAATTCCCAGCCCTATTTCTTTTATTACTTTTCTTTTCACCCACATTATATAATCATCGTGTAATAGAATGCCTTTTATCACCCAGACTGATGTCTCTCTCCATCCACATATGTAAAATATGGTTTTTCTGGTAAGAGGATATGATTCATCAAACTATTTTTATCGAGATCATTAAGGGGCAATATTAGATAATAAAAATTAATATCGTACCCGCATTTAAATTATTATTTATCAATTTTATATTTATAAGTTCAGTCGTGATATCAATATTATATATATATAATAAGTGATATACGAGTCTCACTATACTCCCTTATTTATATTTTAGGCTAGTAGGTAATATATAGATTTAATTCATTTCACTTTCCATCGTTTATTTTTCTAATTCCTTCTTTATCTATTTCTTTTATCTATTATCTATTATTTATTATATTCTTATACCTTTCCTACTAAATATTTTTACATTTTATAAATAAGTCTTTACTTCTAGGTCTGATTACAAAATCTGTAGATCTTGGTATTTTCTCCTGTAAGTCCTGTTCGTATTAGTTTCGTACTTATCTAAGTTAATTTATTCTATAATTTTCATTTTTTGAAATATAACGTCTCTATTTTAACACTGTTTATATGATTTAATATTACTTTTCACAATAAAGTTATTTAATATATTTTTCATAAATCTATATTACTTTTCTCGTATTTTCGAACGTTAATAAAGTTTGAAGGAAGATCCTTGAAATTACTTTTATTAATTCAATCATTTATTCTCAGATGTTGGGAAATTGTTTTCATTATATGAATATTTTTTATTGGGAAGACTTATATTGCTAATTCATTCAAATAAAACTTAAAACTACTTAAATAAACGTTAAGCAAGAGAATTATGTAAAATGTTTAGAAACTGGCTTAAGTTTATGTTTGAATTAATATTACAAGAATATTTGAAATTAAATTAGTTACCGCTGGTTATATAAGATCTAAATTTTACATTAGGATTATTTATATTTATATGTATGGATAATTATTATAATTATACATTTCTTTAATTTTCTTATTAGTTTCATTAGGTAAGACTTTACTATAGGACAGGCGTGTAATTAGAGAACTACAAATCTTACACTAAAACAAATGACATTTTTGTAATCAGTAGACAATTTTAGTTCAGGAAATGTAATTAAAAAAATAGAAAAGTCTTAAAATAAGATTTTCATATTTTTAATAATGTAAATAAATACATTACGAGAGTACGACAACTGCTCCATTTCCGTTTCTGCAATAGAATTAGCTCCAGATTTGCCAAAAATTGTTTTTTTTATCATGCTCTGGATAAAATATGTTATTTTTTTATAAATTTTTTTAAGGGGCTTGAGCCGACGGTGGGACAGAGGGGGACGAAGTCCCACCCCCCGTCGTCCCCCGGTAAGGCCGAGAGACCCCGACACGTTCCATCTTTGCTGTTTACCTTTGGGTATTTGTTTAGTTAAAAAAAATCAATTTTTGGCAACTCTGGCGCTCCTTCTATTACAGTTGTCGTACTCTCGTAATGTATTTATTTACATTATTAAAAATATGCAAATCTTAGTTTAAGACTTTTTTGTTGTTTTTTTTTATTATTACATTTCCTGAACTAAAATTGTCTACTGATTACAAAAATGTCATTTTTTTTAGTGTAGGATTTGTAGTTCTCTAATTACACGCCTGCTCTAAAGTAAACTCTGATCCAATATATTTGGCAAATAGTTTATGTGGAATTTTTGATTTTAAATTAACATTCATTTACCATTTAATTATTAATATTGATAAGAATGTGTATTCAAATTATTTATTATAATAAATCATAAATTTTCTTGATATAAAAAAAATATATTGCATTTTCTACACTAACAAACTTTTTTGCCAATTATTTTAAAGACCGTGTCCTATTTAATAGAGGCAACATGTCAAGATATTTAAAATCAGTTGATGGCGGTTTTCCTTAAAGTTTATATATTTATAAAACATTTAAACTTCATATTTAACATTTCCCTTGTTAATGTCAATTTTTATTCGCTGTTAATTATGTTCTTTGAGATATATAGGCACATGTTATTATTATATTATTATTATTGTTAGAGATAGGTGTGAAGAAATCAATATTTTATGAAGTCTCAAAAGAAAGTGATATAGAAATATATATACAGATATAAATATATATTGATACATATGATATATATATATACAAGACATGGGCATATGAATATATATATGCTAGTTGTTATGCTATGGCTACATCAAAGGTGGCTCAACAGTCAAATAGCGTCTTGACCATAAACTATGCAGATCCTTTGTGGCCCACGTATATTCGACGTGACCATTTAAACATTTCAAAAAACTTTTGGTGTACCTGTGAAAGATGTGAAGATTCTACAGAATATGGTACTTATATGGGCCACATTATATGTGATTCCTGCAACCATCTAACACTCTTTACGAGCGACAGCAACAACTG